>JAQNCA010000008.1:6851289-6862993 GCA_029783725.1 Acanthurus tractus
AAGTGCTTTAAACAGTGGTGGAGGGAGTAGAGAGATCATTTACTCGAGTAAATATTTGATGAAACGATTTAAAATACTTCGTTACATCATTAGGTAGAAGTATTTTCATCAAAATTAAGGCTACTTAGAGTACCAAAAGTAATTGTATAACACTGGTCTTCTTTACAGTGTAAAATTAATGTTATACTACTAAATATTATGCCTACTCTTGCAACTGGGTGAGGTGGTAAGTTCAATTTCTGAACAGTGCGTTTATGGCTGCTAAAACGTCTTATTTTTTAATACAAGTGAGGCAAATCTGTTTCAGCCTGTGCAGCTACAGTATTTTAACCTCAAAACAAGTACAAATTGCATTATAAAAAATAAAACCCGATTATAGAAAAATAGTCTTAGGATTTCAAACTAGCATAGATAAAATAATTTACTGCACTTACAGATCAAAAGATGTTTGAAAGGATCAAACCAACCATCGTTCAAAATGCAGCAGAGTAAAAAGTGCAATATCTCCTTTAGAAATAATTTATAATTGAATAAAATTGTAAAGTACCTCAAAATTGTAAATTATATTTCAGCACTGGCTTTAAAGTGATAACATAAATGTTTCCTGGAGCAGTAAAACTCAAACAGTAGCCTTTTGTACAACACAGATGAAGGTCATCAAGACTGCCTAGTCTTCTATGGTAAAAACAATGCATCTCCAGATTTAATTATCTTGATTTTTTTCCAATAAACTCAAGGATTTCTCTTTCTTTATGAGTTAAGAAAATCTCACCATGTTCTTGGGCTATGAAAACTATTTAAATTTCTGTTGTATTATGGGACAATATGTTTATCGCAAAGTTTTCTTGGCTCCTTGAAAGTCTATAGTTTTGGAGACAGCTGAAACATATGAGATAATAACAGTCAACACACAATGTTTTATTTTGATGTAAAAAGCAAAGTTTATTGCACAATACATGCCTTGAATGTATATATATTTTTTACACATTTGAAGATGTATATATTGGTCTGTTGAAAGCAATGTGAAGTTATTTTGTATATGAGTGAGACATAGACAAAGAGCAGGAGAATAAAATGTTATAACAGTACTTAATTATCCTGACTGTGATGAACTGGTCACCTGCCCCCTCCTCCCAATCCCACAACTTTCCAAAGGATCAGTGGTTATGGATAATGGATAGACGGATGGATGTACTTACACACATGGGCCCCCCCGTCCAACCTTTCTGCAATCCTGTGATTCCTCCCAAACACACAGCTAAACACACAGACAGAAAAACAACTTCATCATTTTTTATTTTCTCCCACCCCGTATTGATTGTTTTGATTTCCTGCTGGTGCCACTCACTTTCTGATGTATTAAGCTGGAGGTTTACACAGCTGCTGTGGTGCACAGCATTCATGTCAGACCGTGAAGAGCCTTCACTGGCAGCAGTGCTGGATTCAAAGAGGAGAGCCACCACAGCATCAGTTTAACATGTGGAAAAGGTTCCCGTCACATCAGACACATCAAAGTGCAGCTCTGGATCCCTGAGGAGGGAAGCAGGAGGAGGGAGGGGATGAAACAGGAAATAGGTTAAAATGCGAGGGAAAGAAGATTTATGCAACATTCAGAAGAACTGCATAAATCACTGAGGATAAATTAGTAAAACTATTAATTAATGTTAAGCACTTTAGTAGTTTTAGTACAACAAATAACATTTGAAAGCAGGTATATTTGCATCATTTTTAATGCTGTGGCTGCTCTTTGTCTCTTAAAGTAGATTAATTCAAACAAAAAGGTGAAACAGAATCTGGAAAGATTTACTGACATCTGGTGACAGCTGGCTCACCTGGACTCTGTACTTCAAATGTGGCTTGACTAATTCAGGCTAACATCAGACTAAAAATTCCTGTTTATTCTCAGCTCAGGTAATTTGGGTCTTTGAAAGCAATTTGAGGACTGATTTGTTAATTCCAGCAGAAATTATCTTGACTAACAGAGCCTTCTAATTTTGAAATAAAAGTGAAATGCGTTGACTGAAAACCATGATCAGTGTTAACATGATTAGCTTGGTACTGATCTTGTGGTTGCAGTTACTGAGGTAGGTAAGTCTGGAGGCCTCCCAGCATGCACTAGGGTAAAATACTAAGGAATGGTGAAGGTTCCTCCTGAGGGATACATATAAAAGACTCATAAACTTGATAAAAAGATTAATTCTCTCTAAAAATTCTCTAAATAGCAGCTTTAATTGCATCATAAATAATCAGCAAAGGGAGTTATCTAATATGTTTTAGTGCTCAAATGACATATTCTGATTTTAAGGTCTAATTAAATGTCATATGTCCTGCTATTTGCTTCTTTAACAATCAAAATCATTGAGTGGAAGTTTTGCTCACAGTATTTCAGCCTAAATTTAATTGACTTTTTAAAAAAAAAAAAAACTTCATATTTAAATCACTAGGGCAACTATTTTATTATAATTTAAAGAAAGCTGATCTTTTGAAAATTATTTAACGTTTGGTTCAGACTTAAAGGCATCTTGGTCATAGTTTCTCTGTCAATAAGCCTGGACTTCTGGTTTGGGTTTGAGGAAACGCTGCCATGACAACAGTTTCACCTTAACTTTAAACCATTTAAACCAGAACAAAAAACAAGGCTCATGTCAAATCATCAACACTACAATCTTTTAAATGAATCCACACGTGAGGAAAAGGAGCAATATAAACACGCTGCAGTATTTATTTATTTACTTCATAAACGTTTATTAACGCCGCTGTCTGTCCCCCTTAAAAATTCCGCCTTAAGTCATTACGCCCTCCTGTTTGTCAAAGCCTGTGTCCCCGTCAATGTGTTTCCCCCCTACTTAAGCCTGCATCAAAACTTCACTCCCACCCTGACACCAGCTGACCCTGCTACACCTGTCCGGTACGGCGGAGGCGACACTGCGGGAAACATGATTCAAACCGGGCAACAAGACTTCAACACGACACGCCGAGTCAGACCGACTAAAATGTGTTGGATTATTCACCTTCGCTCTTTCTTTCAAGTATTTCATCTAACACTGATTTTACTTTTTTTTTTTTTGGAGAAGTTTTGCAAAGTTCTGCCTCACTCAAATCGATATTCAATTCCCTTATCAAAGGCTGTAATGATCGTCTTAATTAAGGGTTTTCTCATCCGGACGGATTAAACAACCTGATCCAGACTGCACGTTTTTACTAATAGAAACGTGAATATAAAACAAAAAATCTGCTCTGTGTTTACCGAGTCAATGTTGGTTTTTTTGTCACATAACTAAGAAAATTCAGATTAAAATATTGGGAGTGTAAATTGGTTAATCTGATACTTTAATTATTTTAGTGATTAGCACTAATAAAAAGTCATTTTTGACTACACAAACTTTTTTCACATCTTTCTTTTGATGCGCACAAAATAATATAAAAGGAAGGATTACACTTTTAACAATAAGCAGTTTTCAAGTCTAATTAAACTTTATTTTACAAGTAAATTAATCACGTAGGACTTTAATTCTCGTTTTCTAATTGCCTAATTTATCTCACTGATCGTCACTTTGTCTTGCAAACTTGCTCCGACATTGCAAACACGTGAGGAAACAGTTTGGCAATTTAAGAGGCAGATATAATTACTTAAGGACTCAAGAGAGCCTAACCCTGACCCTAAAGCGAATAATAAAACATTGCAGTTTCAAAAAGAAAAGATTTGCGTAATGTGTTAACTATTCCTGCAGAGTAAGTTTAACATGACAGACTCACAAAAAATATTCTCAGTAAACTTAAATTACACTCAAATCTATCTTCACCCCTGGGCCAACTTGAAACATGTATATGCTCAAGAAAGATTAGACTGTGCAAGGTGTAGCAAACTAAAAAGAAAAAAATCTAAGATTGCAAAATGAGATGCATCTGTCTTACATGGTTAACTACACTAACTGTACAGATGGTTAAATACACTCAGTTAACTGTGGTCTGAAAAAGGTCAACAAAAGTTAATAAGGTTTTGTTAAAAGGCCAATCAAAGTCAGATAAACAGAAACTTCCACTCAGGTAGAATTATGCATTTTACTAAATTAGTTGCAACTTAAATACAGTAAATATACCTAAATTAGAGGAGCTCGGCCTTTTTCTAATGAGAGTAGCAATGACCTCTGCCTCTCTACAATGATGCTGCATTAAAATAACTTATTTTGGACAAGAAACTGACATTTGATTAATCCCTCTCCCTTTTAACAAAAAAAAAACATTTTGAGTATTACGATGGTGATCAACTACTGACTTAACTGACTAAGTGCAATTTTACAAAATGCATTAAATTGTAAACTATGATATAAACTGTATTTTCTGATTGAACTTCACAGAGACTTATGCTTCAGTCTCTGGTTACGGACGAGAAGATGTTTTGAGGAATGTACAGATGACTGGTAGTTTAGAGCAGAATCAGAAGACAGAAGAAAAAGACAACACAGTTTTTCAAACTCATATCTTTATTTGTCAGTACAAGTAAAACGAAACTGAAGTCGAGTATCTTCATCCTCCAAAAATGCACTTCTTCTGCGTCGGTGATGGAGGCTGAAAAAAATAACTCTCACACGTCTTTTTCTCTCTCTCTCTCTCTCTTTAAACAGACTTGTGCCGCTCTCCTTCAAGGAACTTAACGAGACGTAAAACTATCGCCGAGGGAATCTAACGCAGTGAAAGAAGGCATCGCTTCACAGATATAACATTCGGAACTGGAATAAAGAAAAAATAATTTCCCCAAATATGCAAGCGTGTATTGTAAAGGGAACACAATTTCTATAACACATACTCTGATTTTTTTCATGCCCCAAGGGAATTTTTAAACTGATGTTTTACCAAGAGTTACTGAATACTGCTGATATGGAAGAGATGCAGTTAAAACCGCTCACTAGTAAACTAAATTACAGCAGAAACATTGCTTCATCTACATTCTTTTGTTATTCTCTTACAAAAAAAATAATAATTATCTTTAGATTCAACCTTTGCGACGAGATGGCTTTAACTTGACCGGATGCACTCACGCATACCATGCACACACTCTGAGTCTGACCTATATCAAACTGATGCTAAATTACATATTTACTGCAATGCTTCATATTGGAGTAAATAACACAAAAAGTGAATAATAGATATCCACCTCTTATTTTCTTTAATCTTCAGTCTTCATTCTTCAGCTCAGCAACCCTCTCAGAGCCTCCGACCTCTTTCACATCTCCTGGCGTTGTCTTTTGTTCTCCTCAACCTTCTACACGTCCGTTTTTCCTCGCTGTTTACATTTGTCTCCAATTCCTCTTCAGTATAACTTGGCCTCCTGATGCCCACCTCGCTATCTGCACTTTCACCCACACACACTTTCTGTTTTGGATTTTAAAGGCAGGGCGTGGACCTCAGTACTGAGTGACTAGCACCCCGCCCCTGCCCCCATGTAATCCATAGTGATTTTAAGAGCTCAGAGCTGCATGTCCAGTCAGTACCGCGGGGGGGGGAAGGGTCTTTTTGGGGCAAACATCGGACCAGGGTTTCCCCCTCCTCTTGGACCCGGGCGCTTGCCTCTAAACCTTGGCTCGGGGCCGTGGAACCGAGGAAAGGGTGCGCGTGGGGGCCCTCTGGGGTGTGGGTGAGGGTGTGGGTGGTGTGCCGGGTGGGGAGGCCGATGTGGAGGCCGCAGACCAGGATGACGGATTTCATGATGAGGTGGAGGCCTCCTCGGAGTGTAGTGTGGAGGAGGGGGAGGAGGGCTGTGCCATTGGTAGTCATGTGCCAAGTAAGGGTCCTCTGAGGGCGAGAGAGGGGGAGTGAGGCGACCCCGAACTCTGGAGTAGGGGGGTGGAGGGCTGCCTGGCCTGTAATATGGGTCATCTGGGTGATGGTAAGGGTCTTCTTGAAAGAAAACGTCATCAGGATGGCGGGGCTCATCGTGGTAATACTCAGGGTCCTCCTGATAATGCAGGTCATCTGGGTGAGGGTGCAGACCCTCGGGGTGAGGAGGGCGAGGGGGGTGAGGAGGGTGAGGAGGGCGAGGTCGGTCAATGTCATACAGCGGCTCATCTGGGTGAAACATGGATTTGTGTTGATGATCATGGACCACCATCCCACTGATGATACTGTCGCCTCTGGGTCCAAACATCTCACCTGTGTCTACCCGGGGCATTTGCTGCTGCTCTTGGGGAATCATTGCACTGCTGGGTGCAGGAGGAGGACCAGTGTCAATGACACGAGGAGGGGGAAGGATATTTGGGACGGGTGGAAGGGTGCTTCTGACATAATCAGCTGATGTGGTGGCACCCCGCTGAGAGTTCAACTCATGAGGTTGCTGTGATTGTACTGCTTGATATGAGTAAAGTCCTGACGTCTTGTTTTCTCCCATTGTTACATTATAGCCGCCGGGTTGCTGAGAGTTCCCCTCTGGGTAAATGTCACCATACCAACGGCTTTCACTCACCCCCTGTAAGCCTTCAACTGTCTGTGTGCTACTGGCACTGCCTGGGGCACTTTCTCCAGGCAGCGGCCCTCCTGTTTGTGCAGAAATCTGCTGGTAATGTGCAACAGGTGCGGTTATCCTGTGCTCCGACATGTTGTGTTTGCCATAAGGGTACTGCTGATAGACTTGCCCGTTCTGAGCTGCACCCTGCTGCAAGTGGGGTTGCTGTGGGGGATTGTTGGAGTTCTGCTGACCGCTGTTCTGGTAACCAATAGGAGCTGTGTTGAAAGTTTCTCCAACATATGACTGATTTGTGTCAGAGGTGAATGGGGCAGCGACAGGCTTGTCCATGATCTCATCTTGAGTTGGGGTGCCTCCGCCCTCGTCTCGCACTGGAGTCCCATCCTGGGTGTCTGCCCCAACTGCTGGGCTGAGGTTTTCCCCTCCCTGCGCTGGTGGTGTGGAAAAACTCAGGTCAAATGCACTGAAGGCAGGGTTCCCCTGCAGGAAGTTGTGGATTTTCGACTCTAAACTCTTAGAAGACAGCGAAAGTTCAGGCTCTGTTGTCAAATCCATGTCTCTATGGAGAGCCTGGACCAGGGCAGAAGCTGGGTTCGAAGACTGAGTGAGGACTTGGGAGCTTGTGCTCTGCCTTGCAGAGGAGCTGGATGGAGAAGGCACAGGTGCAGCAGAGGAGAGAGACGGGCTCTGAGAGGTCCGTGCTGAGCCAGATGTGGATGCGGGAGGAATCTTGCCTGTGATGGGGGAGTCAGAGGAGACATTTGCAGCAGTGTTGTTTAGGAGAGAAGTGATGCCTAAGTAAAGAAGGGAAAACACAGAAGTGTATTTTTAGCAAGCAAGCATGTTTCTTTAAATGTATGATATGAAACAGAAACATGACATGATGTAAAGTTTTTGTTATTGTTTTTTTTTTTCAAACAAGGACTTCTTATTCTTACCATCAAGGCTGCTTTGGCCTTGAACTTTGGAGAGAGCACTGAGGAGGTCTGAAGGACTCACGTCCACCTTGGAGAGAAGGTTTACTAGTGAACTGGCATCCTGAGAAGCCAGAGAGGCAGCAGGTGTGGTCTTCAATGAGGAGCTAGCAGGTGGTGCTGCAGGAGGACTCTCCACTATGGTCATGGAGAAAGAAGAGGGAAGCTCACATTAACTGCACATCACCATAATTCATCGCTGGGAAATGTTTTAAAAGCAAAAGCTGGCACTTTAACCACATTTATAACAAAAAAAAACACCCACATTTTTAAGTTGGATAACAAAGGCAAACTTAAGTTCAGATTTTAACAACCAACAGCTACTTTGTTGTCACCAGAACTCACCTGGGCTCTTCATGACCGAATTTAAACTGTTGAGGATGGAGCCGATTTTACCCAGATTGACACCTTTCACAGCTGCTGCAGGAGCTGCTGCAGGAACTGCTGCAGGGGGCGTGACCTGCGTGACAGGCTGCTCCTTCGCCACCGATGGCTTTGTTTTTGCAGGTACCGGAGTAGACACCTCCGGATGGGAAGTACAGTCCATCTGCTCCTCAACTGAAGAAAACAAATGGCAGTGAGAGAAGCTGGATACCATCAGATGGGACAAAAACAAAGTAACTACTGTGTCATGTTTGTTTTTTAGCAGCATAATTCACTCTCACTGTGCAGATATTTTAGTAAACCAGTGAAGTCGATGCACATAAATTAATGGAGGGGAATATGCTGCGGCAAAGACACTGGAAAAACTGTCAAACCACCTTAGGCTGAAAAACAGAATCATAGCATGAAGGTCACCCATCTAAAAGTTAAAGATAGAAAAAAGGTTCTCAATTTTAAAACACGGCTTTAAAAAGCAAGTTTAAATACAAACCACCTTGAAATGCTGACATTGTACACAATAATCTTACACCGAATATAAGATATATGCTCGATGTTGAAACAATGTATCACTGCAAGTAGTGATTTTCATTATCAATGATTCTGATCAAAGCTAAAGCTGAAGTTCTTTTAATTATTACATTTTTCTTTATGAGATTACAAAAATACAACCTTAAAAGAAGATACCCTGCTCTAACATAACATACACATAAATAAAATAGAATGTTTATGATTTCTGATCCTTTTTTGATGTTATCACTTATAAACAGCCAAAGGACTACATATTTCATGTTTAATCTCATCAGCTTGATTGATTTTTGAAGCTTAATGCTTTTTCTGAATTTGATGCCAGCAAAACACTCCAAACAAGTTGAGATGTGGTCAACAAAAGACTGGGAAAGTTGTGGATTTCTCAAAAACAGCTGCTTAGATTATTCAACAGGTTGACAGGGTCACTCAGCACGGCCTCCTGGTAACCAGATCGCCTGTCAGTGATCTCCACAGTATGAGAATGGAACAACTGGCCAACCCGTGTACCCAGAGTATGTGTGGTATTTAACAAAGATCATGTAAGGTAAGCTTCACATGCTGCAGTTAATTAGGGAAGTGCCGTGACATAATATATATATATATATATATATGGTCTGTATCTGTGAAAATGTGTCTCGTTTTAATTAGATGGCTTCACAGGTGGGGAAGTGTTCCACTGAAATTGGCTGAATTACAGACTGGAAGAAAAAGCTGGATGGTCTATTTTGACATATGAAAGCTGTGATGGGAGTTTTATGTGATTTTCTGCATGAGTCAGTAACTTCACACGCCTATTTTTGCTGGTGCTCATCATTTCCATTATTCCAGAACCTTTTCTGCATTTTGCTGCCATAAAAAATGGTGGAAAGAATCAAAAACAGCATTTTTAAATATTGCATTTAAAACACCCTCACTGTGCAGTCAATCCCTTACCTATTATGCCACCGCTGTCCATGTCTTCGTCAGACAGCTCCATGTCCTCCACTTCACGGTTGTCATTTGCTCCGAGTGTCTCAGTCGGTTTTGGGGATCCTCCCGGTGAGGATAGAGGGCTCGGCGCTGGAGGTTCTGCCTCATCATCCATAGCAGAGCCATCAAGATCTGGATCAGGATGGGCCAATTCCAGACCATGAAAAGGGGACTCTGAGCCGGTTGGAGACGGTGCATCTGCAGAGGGCGAGGGGATGGGTGACTCATCCAGGTCTGGCAAGGTGGCTTTCAGGGCGTCCAGCTTACGCTTCAGGTGGGACACCCGGTTAGCAAATGTCTGGTAGGCCTTCAGGAGGGAGGAAATAGAGTGTCAGTACATAAAAAGTAAAACAACACATGGTCTTCAGGCAGCTTTTATAGCTAGCTGACAATTTGACTCACACCACATCTGGTTATTTTAAGTATATGGGTATTTAAATATATTGTACTGTGATACATAATTGTTTGTGAAAAAAATAACTCAGGCTAAAGTTTATTGAGAGCTGTAAAGTAAACAATACAACAAATATATGACTATAAAAACATCCTTCACTCACATTAGCAACAATCTTGACCTCTTTGTACTGCATCTCATAGAAGATATCTGCATTGCTGAGGGCCTCGACGAGAGGAGGCTCTGTTTTGATTTGCTTGTCGAGGAACCTGACAAACTCCTGTAGTTGCGCACTTCCCTCCTCAAAGTCCTTGGAAAACTTCTTTCCTCCTGCCTTATCTGCAAGAATCAAATATGTAAGTACGACTTCTAAGAAAATGTGAGACAGAGAAAAAACAGAACAGGCAGTACAAGAGAATGAGGTGACTAAAGAGGGCACCTTTGAGCTTCTTAAGGGCCTCAGAACTGCAGATGTCAACCCTCATGGCTGCCAGCTGTTTTTCTCTGAGGTCAACTTCGTCCATAGACCTTCTGTACTTGGACAGTTGATCCATGAGTGCCTGGGGCTAAAGCAGAGGGAGCAGTTAGCCACAGTTTCACACCAAAACAATATTTGATCAAAGGATAAAAAGAGGACAACAACAAGAAACCAGTTTTATCAAATTACTTTTTAAAACGACAATGATGCAGTTTGCTTCAGCTTAACAATTTTATTTCATGCTTACCACAAATTCAGCCACAATCTTGGACCGTAGATCTGCTTTAGACTCAACTGGAGCTTTAAGAAAAGATGAAAAAAAATTAGAGATTACATCCAAGTAATATTTGAAAAACAAATAAACATTTTTTTAAAATTAAATAGACATTTTAGTATACGGTTACATCAGAATTAATCCATGGTGGCTAACAGATCAACAATTTGTGACTATTAAAAGCACTAAGGAAGCAAAGACTGTGCATGAAATGCTTTTTAAGAGGTTATACAAAGTTAAAACTAAGTTTGCGTTGTTGGTTTTTAAAATGAGAAATAAATAAAACTTTCAGAAGAAGGTGAGAAGAAAAGAAAACTAACTTTTTTGCTCCACAGGTGTCTCAGGAGGAGATTCCTCTTTGATTAAGCTACTCCGGAGCTCAGTGATGAGCGTCCCTGAATACACACCCCTCTCCTCCCAGATGGACAGTATCCTCTCCACTGCTTTAATTACCTTAGAATTGCCTTCAGAGCTGCAGAAAGGTGATAGGGGGTGACAGAAAAAGAATACGTGAGTCGAGAGATTTACAGTTTGGTTTTTTTTTTGTTGTAATGGCATTAGGTTTGTTTATTTGAGAGAAACTTCGATGAAAGGATTAAGAAAAAAAGCCAAGACTGAGGAAACTTAGGAATTAAGAAACAAAGAATGAGACTGAAAAAAGTGAGAAAAGACATTATCACTGTCTCAAAAGTAATCCACAATTTGCTGTGTAACTCTGTACGTACTTGACAAGCACGAAGGCGTCGTGAAGAACCTCAGCGAACGCTGTACGGTAAACGATGGCATTTTTCCTTTTACAGTTCTGAATGACATCATTGGCCAGGTAAATCAGGTTGAGCCTGTGTGGGGCATCAGCTGCAGAGGACAGAGAGACAGTAAAGTTAAAGACAGTGTGTTTCTGCTGAGGGAGGAGCTAAGTCCAAATAGCATGATTTAATCTCATGTCTTTGGATAGTTTCCAATAAATTGGTAAATGTATTTGTCATAAAAGAAGGGGTTAGTGCAATTTTACACTGGTTGTCATTAGGCATAAAATGAAAACTTTTGTACAGCAGAAACAGACACAACAATAAACACAATAAATAAAGATTAACTTGACTGATTGCATTATCATAATTCAAATTTCATTTAAATATCATATTTTCATTTTTTTTAGGCCACAATGACTATGTAGAAATTTTGTTATATGTCAAGCAATAAATCTAAAATGTTTGGCAAAGAGAGATAAATATACATGACAAAA
>JAQNCA010000008.1:6884897-6898111 GCA_029783725.1 Acanthurus tractus
TATTATTATTATTATTATTATTATTATTGTTGTTGTTGTTGTTGTTGTTGTTGTTGTTGTTGTTGTTGTTGTTGTTTATATAATAATAATGATTAATAATAAAAATAATAATAAAAATAAAGGTAATAAAAAAACAAGTTACCATTATAAACTCTCCACAATGACTCCTTTTATTAGAAATTGGCTAAAACTCTGTTTGTTCATGCTTTCTTTCAGACTATGACTGCTGGGGATGTCGTCTGCACCAGAGTCTATGAGAGGGAATGAGGAGGTTTTTTTCGAGACTGTAATGCAATACTCCTGATTTGTGCCTCATGCACGGTTTACATTTACTCGCCTTGTTTTCTTTTTCGTCTTCCTCCCAGTCAGTCAGATGTTGGTCAGACTTTGCGCTGCAGAAAAGGCTTCAGTTTGTCTGTGGGAACAGTAGTTGCTTTTATAACCCCAAACATGAACTTACTTTGCATGTATCATATGAAAATGTCACACATTCCTTTTTTAAAGTCCATATTGCAGTGTATAAATCCTTTTTCAATGTGTTATAAAGTGTTTTATATGAACATATTGCGTGATGACTCCTTCTCCAACACTAATTCTTCATGTTGCCTCCTCCCTGAACCTCCCATTCCCTTGTCGTCTGTCACTTTGCATCACTGTCTACTGTTTAGACTCTCCTGATTATTCCACACCCTTTTTCATTCCATCCTTCCATTTTTCAATCCAGTCCTCAGCTCTTTGGCATTATAGCACACTAAAATATGTACTCAATTAGTTCAAAATTCCCAAAGAAAATTTATATGTTCCGAACTCTGCTTTGAGAGATGTTTGGCAAAGACATGAAGGAAACAGGGTGTGGAGAAGAAAATGAGTGAGTGAAAGAGAAAGGGTGGTCATGAGAAAATTATTTCATAGCATCAGGAGAGGTTGCATTCATGTGCTCCTCTTTCCAGCTGTACCTCCTTACAGAATGAGCTCAACGAAAAATTCCCCCACCCCTTTGCTCTGGCTTTGCACCCAGGTACGAAGGGTTTAGTGGCTTCCTCTTACACTGTGCGGGCAGATTTCCAGCTGTTCGATCTCAAAAACCTTTCAACGTAATGGATGCAAGCACAATATACAAACAGACTTGAAATGTGAAGCCAGAGCACCAGAGAGGGAGAAAGAGAGAGTCCCTCGCATGGTTTAGTCTGAGACAAACTTCACCTTGCTGTGAAAAATGGACCTTCGGGTCTCTCAGGCACTTCCTGAGGAGAGTACTGCTACGGTTCACAAGCTGTGATGGTTTTTCCAGGTTTTCAAACAGTGTGCAGACATGAGCCCCTCTGAAGTGCTTCCCAGTTTATACACAACAGTGCTGAGCAAGCAGATAGATGGCTGGGCCTCCTCCAGGATGAATGTTCTCAATAACCTTTTTGGGTAAATGCGTGTGTGTGTGTGTTTGCATCAGCAGGGGTGGATATACTCAAGTAAAGCAGCCAAAACTGCAATGCAAAAGTACTTGATTTCAAGTGAGAGTCAGTGAACTCGTATTTAATGTTCTGCTGTGGAAGATTAAGCCTCATCCGTTGGCAGAAATTGAATTTAATATTAATAATTATGTTTTTATTAGTGTTTAATCACCTGAAAATAAGAATTGTTGAGTTTTTTAAATGTTAGAATTGGCCCTTTATATTGAAATCAGGAGCAGCTTGGCCTCTGCAAAGTCTGCTGTGTTTCTATAGTAGCTCTGAAAGGACAAACCAGACACTGGCTCGAAAGATAATGTTTTAAATACCTAAATGCCCCCAAATGCTTGGAAGGGGGGAGTGAGCACGTTAAGGAGATTTAGTTGATTGCAGTCTGCAACCTCACAGCTAGATGTCACTAAATCTTACACACTGGACCATTACAAAGATATACCACTGTATATGTGGTTATTAGATTATTAAAACTAAAGCATAAGTAGAATTTTCATTGAAATGCGGTTTCTCACCAGGGGGTGAGGGGTTGGTCTCCATAAGGATCACAAGATTATGATGAATTATGATGAGAAAAATGTGTCAGAAAGTAAGAAGAAAAAAATTACGCAGTAAAAAATAGCTTGGATGTCAAGACTTTTCTTTAATTTTGCTGTTTCGGAAAATATTTAATAACTTGAGAAGTTATTTGGATGAAATCATCTGAGAAGTTCAGAGGAGAAATGTGTGGTGGAATTGCTAATAACCCATGAACAACTAATTGTATAATTAAATTTTCTGTGAGGGGTCACAAGCGAAAAATGATGGGAACCACTGCTTTAATTGTTAAGAATACATTGCTTTATACACACTTGTGTTTTCTTTGATGCAAAATCTTATTCTGTAAACTAAATGGTGAAGGCAGTTTTAGTTCAGTTGAAGTAAAAGCTGCAAAAGTATAAAGTAGCACAAAATCTACTCAATCTGGTCTTATGTATGTAATTGTCCACATTTTGAGTCTTCATGCAGGAGGGAGACTGAAAAGATCCTCTGTAACCAAGTATGCCTGGCTTACACAACTTCACTCATAGCAACATATTCATGCTTTTATGTCTCACAGGCAGAAAGAATATTTTCAACGACCTCAGTGAAGCCAGTGTTATTGTGTAAGCTCTCATCAAAACCACAGCGCTTTAACTGCACTCTGGAGGGGCTGGAAAGTTCCCTGTAATTTTACTCAATAAGAACATTGACATTACACACACACTCTAACACACACATACACTCACACACACACACACACACACACACACAGATATACACATTCAAATACATGATATGCCTGATTCTGTTTAAATGACCCCTTTGACTGATGGTTGCTAGCCTCATAGGAGCACTCTGAGCCCAGTCCCTCCTTGTTAACCGGGTCACTTTCCACACACAACTGTTATGCCAATTCATTCCTCAAGCAGTGATGTCATGGAGCACTGCGTCGCTCCATTGGCTGGAGGAATGCTGCGGTTTTAGGACTGGGAAGCACCCAAGTTCAATATTTGAATCAGGGCCATCTGGACCAATCATGACCAAGCAATTAGAGGAAATGATGAGTCACAGGAGTCAGATGACAAACTGATTCTGCACACAGAGGGTGTAAAGACGCGCACAAAGGCCAATATGTGAGCAGGTTCAGGGGGAAAGTAAATGTTGTACATATTCAATTATAGCAGTTAACTTAAGAATTTTTTTTACATTTTCATTTATTTAGGCTGAAAAATCGGTCACTTATTTTTTACTACCTATACCATGTTCATTCTTTCCAATACAAACATCTACACATGAGCTCTGTTTCTTCATGGTAATATTGATCTATATTTTCCACCTTGGATGATCAGGAGAAAAATAAGACCTGAAACTTAGTTAAATAATATGATTTGTGTGGGGAAAAACAAACAAACATGAGTTTGTTGATGCTGTCTTGCTGACCTTTAACTCTCCAAACTCAATTTGGATTTGGAAAATAAAACCTTTTTTTTATCAGTTGCCTCCCCTTTTATTTGCCATTGGTTGGTAAAAATATGAGGTGTGGAGCATGTTAGAGTGTCGTTTACGCTACCAAGCCTCATTGAGGATGCATTGAGAATCATTAGTAGCCACTGAACATGCATTCAAAGATGCTTCTCAATGTCAGGTGTGAACTGATCTACGTAGAGGTTTCCACCTGTGACACATGTTTGGGCTGATCCAAAGAGGGCTTAATATCTGAGAAGATATTTTAAAAAATACCCACCAAAGTGCTTTTTGATATCCACCTAAAATAATATAAAACCACAACATTTTCATTTTTTAAAACAACATTGAGCAGAAGAAAAACAACAAAGACTCACATTGGAGCTTGAAGAAGGAGTTGTTTGGTATTTGGAGTGACACCGAAGAGGACTGAAGCTATTAAACAACAAACCTCTGTCATGTTTGGACCACTTGTCAAAGGTTGCATATGTGTGCTCTGTGTGGGAGCAATATTTTCTTTTTGTAAAGTTTCAGAGGCTAGAAAAAAGCCAAAGATTTTGAGATATGAAGTTGATTTCATATTATATAAACATGTTTTCCTATTCCGTTATATCAGTCACAACTCCTTTGGTCTGTCTTGTTTTTTCACTGCCCCACCTGTGGAGGGTAATTTAAAACTCAGACTGGGCAGCCGAACAGTGTTCAAACCCACAGAGCTCTATTTTAAATTCAAGATGAAAGTCCAAAGTTCTTCAAGATAACAAATATGTCAGGTTGAATTTCGAGAAACGCATTTAAAATGATGCAGAAGATATAAAAAAAAAAATTGTATCTGATGAAACAGTGCAGCCATAAAAGCACTGGTTTTTAATATTCCACTCAATGTAAACATCATCTAGGTTTGATGAAGAGCTTGAGAAAGCTGATGAATACCATTTAAGTGAGATGTTTTTTCCAATCCTAAAGCTACTCAAAGTGAAAATTAAAGAATAACGAATGCAAAGTCATTAAAATATTTACATGTATATTTTCACTAATAACATGGCTGTACATACAGAAACAAGGAATGTACAGTATGATCGGGACTGTGTGTTCTCTGTGTGTGAGACATTTGACCTATGTGTTTGCATTGAAATCATGTGACTGCCCTCATCCATGTGACCCCATGTGACTTTTGTAGGAGACAAGAATGAAAAGATCAGCCTGGATTGTATGAGGGCTTTGAACATGAAGTGTATATAAATGAGAGGTGTAATCCATCCTGCTGCTGCTCAACCTGTGATTGCAGGGTCACACATCAGAAAGAAAAACCTATAGGGAGGTTCATCAAGCATGCAGCCTTTGTAGAAGCTTGGATCTTATCAGTGTGCCACAATAATAAAAGTGTAAAGGTTAGTTGGGAGGTGGGAGTTATTGTGCTTTTTATAACTCTAAAAGCAACAAATTCTGTGAAGTAACAGAGTAAACAGTGATTCAATATAAAAATTATTATGAGATGTGGTAAAGAAAAGTGTGTTTATTCAGTGTAATCAACAAAATTATCAAAACAGATAAAAATGTTTCATTTTGTCTTACCTAAATCGCTGCACCTTAACAGTTACCTGAAAGCCCTGAGAATCACATTTAGCTAAGACCAGAGATGTGGAGAAAACATATTCATTCAAGGCACAAGAGTGACATCTAGTGGAAGAGAAGGAGAATGTCTTTTTTAAAAACAGAAAGTGTAAGCTTTTATTGTCAGACACAGACTGAGATCAAACAGATGTGTCTTGAGCCTGCATGTATCTAATTTGGTTTTTTTAAGTCTCAGACAGTAAATTTAGGATTTATGGACTGAGTACATTTAATAAAGGAAGATGTATTTGAACAGCTTTACGACTCAATTTATATTTAGCAATAAAATGGTTTGCAGTTTGAGGACATTTTTAAAGAAGTGGTTCACCTCCCATACATTTAAGAAAATATTACAACAACGTAGCACTCTATTTTGATAAGGGATCGTTATAATACTGAGTACAATCGCTGATTTTTTTCAAAGTATTTTGCACCATTTCAGTTCATTACAGGGATGGTTTTAGATATCCAGTAAAGAAAGTTTAGGAAGAAAAGAAGAAAAAACGACAACAAACAAAACGACAACAAAACAACAACAAAAAGTGACAACAACCACCAGTCATGCTACAAATAAAAAAATAAAAATAAAGGGCGTGAATATGCATCGCTTTTTTCTGTGGAATTTTTTCTGTCCATCTTCTGTAACAGAATGATGAATGATGTCTGCAGTGAAATAACAAAAAGAAGTATTACGTCTATACCATTCCTTTTTTGGAAAAAAAAAATTAAAAAATTCAAATCCACTGAAGTTAATTTTAAAACAAAAATCTTTTGTTATTTTTTGAGCAAAAAAATAAAATAAATGGAAACATTATTATTATTATTATTATTATTATTATTATTATTATTATTATTATTATTACACGCCCCCTCGTGCTCCCACGTGCTTCCCTGTCGCAGCAGCAGTCACATGACCGCGTCTTCTGCTGCTTGCTTCCTGTTTGTTCTGCGGGAGAAAATAACGGAGCCGCTTTGCTTCCCACCGACACAACGAAGCTACAACGCGGATCCTGACAGTGAGGACTGTAGGACAAAAAACACCGCGGGATACAACTATCGACATTTTCGTAACATTTATTCGTAACAGTTATTCAAACAGCAGAGAGATGATAATCGGAGGGGCGGGTAGCTAGTTCGTTGACTGAACAAACCGATAAACGTTACACCGCCCGCCCTTTCGATTTAGAAAATAAAACAAACGCAGCATTTTATCTGTTCAAGGTGGAGCAGTAGCTGCTTTTCTTCCTCGTATATAACGAAAACATTAACAGAAAGCGGGGACTATTTTGCTTTAGCTCTCTTTTCCCAAACAAACATCCATCCATATGTCTAAATACACGAGCTTCCCAGAGCCGATGGACGACCACAACCCTTTCCAGGTAGGTGACATATAACATTAAGCTAACATTAGCCAGTGTCCGCGCAGCCTGTCATGGTGTGTTTGATGTGTTAAAGTCATTGATGATGGCTCCGTGTAATTGCAGGCGTGATGTTTCTCATGTGACGAGTGTGGCTGTTTTGGGCCTTTCTGACCTCCTTAATCCTTGCCCACTTGTAGCTCTCATTAACGCGACACACATCAATAAAAGTCACTCAGCTTTGTTAAATGAGGAATTATGGTCCAGCAAGGCAAATTTGATGATTGTGATGATTAAATTTCCCTGTTGTTTTTCTCTGCTAAGGACCCTGCAGTGACTCAACACAGCAGCAACACAGGATATGCCACTTTGGATCTGTACAACCCATTCGATAACACCACTGGGGTGAGCAATAATTCTTCCTTACCAGTGTGAAAAGGGGGTAATTGCTGATAATGTGCTGGACAGATAATGTGAAACACAAATCTCCTTCATATCAGCCCATGGGTATGTGTTTTATTTTCTTCAAGGGACAACACATAGGGGGGCCCTGGGGCAGAAATCTGCAGCTTTGACCAAATGAGCCTGATAGTCCCTTGTGTGTTTGTTTAATTTGTACAGTTTAATAAGACAGAATAGCATCTGGTAATTAGTTTGCTTTGTGGTAACTCAGATTAATACAAGTTAAATAAGAAGAACATGATGCATAATATTGACATGTCGACTAAACTGTCATTTAGTTGAATGTTGAGGTTTGTAACTTTTCTGTTCCGTGTTTTCTGTTCCGTGTTTGCTTTGTTATCAGCCTACTTCAGGAGACAGATAAGGATGATTGTCTGATGTAAAATATAAATTGATAAACTAACAAAGCAGCTTCAAGAATTAAACAAAGTAGGTTAAAAATGTCTCTTTGATTTTAAATGAATATAAAGTAGAAGTTGGATTGTTAAGTTTTCTACTGATTCAGCAACTGATCGCATTTAACTAAAGTCACTGCAGATAATCAGACCGAATTCCCATGTGGTTTCACTTTCATATTTGTGTATTCTGTTTGAAATCAGGAAACAAATCACAGACAGTGGAGGCAATTCTGTTGTCCTCATTATTCAGCCTTTGCTTCTTGAGATGTTCTTGACCAAAACAGCAAAAACAAACCGCCATGAAAGCAGAAAGAAGACACAAAAGAGCTGAAACATACACAATGCTATGTTATACACACCTCAGTTGCATTTTATGGACTCTTTTGTTGCTAGGAAACAGCTGTGGTCACATGTACTTCCTGTCAGATACTGATATTAGCCAATATTGCAGCCATGGGAACTAAATTTGGTTAACTATAATTTAAATAAACCACTGTTTCACTGTGGTATGTTCAAATCGGTTTGTAGAGGTTCTATTAAAAGAAATCAAACATGAGGTTATACACTTTTTTTCTTCTAAGGGGAAGGAAGTTACCACACCTGTCTATTTCAGTATATTTCATAATGTCTTGCATTGAAATCTTGTACTGCACAGATTTGAACAGTGTGTGGTTGTTTAGGTTAGATGTGATTCATGTAGCTGAACTTTTACCAAAAAGCACGAGGAAAAACTGATATATGATGTCTGTTTTTTTTTTTTATTATTAATCTCAATATGCTCCAGCCTCCACCTCCGTATGAAGCCACCTCCCCCTCTGCTCCATCTGTGCCTGCACAGACTCCACCCAGCAGGACAACACCAACCGAGCCTCGCAACTATGGATCCTACAACTCCCAGGTATGCAGGTTGCAGGTTACTTTACACTTGTTGCTGAACCAACTTAAGACCAGTTTCCAGTTTTCCCCACCTAATCTTGGTTTCAACACAGCAGTTGCTTGAAAATTTGGATTGCGCTCACAATATTAATTGATATTGCAAATTTGTGATGCTCAAAGTAGAAAGTCTGTCCTTCAGTGTCATGGAAAGTGTTTTCATAGATCGGCCTGCTCAGTTTTGATTGTGTAACCTGCTACAATTATGAGCAGACCTCACTGAAAAACTCATTCAAACCAAAACTATGTTCCTACATTTGTATAACCAAACTTTATTGGAAACAGCTGACATTGATGTACTTGAAACATCACCTAGATGTCAGTGCTGATGCATAAGACCTACATACCTTGAAAGCATCTCCTCCAGTGAATCTCTTCAGATTTACATAATCCTTTCCATTATTCATGGCGCTATCATGGCCTAACTCTTTGAAACTTGACATGCAGTTCTGATGCATCATTTACCCTGTGTGTTATGGTGTTAGACTGCAGTGAACGCTACCACAGCAGAGCTCCTGAGGAAGCAGGAGGAGCTGGAGAAGAAGGCCCGGGAGCTGGAGAGGAGAGAGCGGGAGCTGGAGTCTCACACCCTGGGACCTGGAGCCTGTAAGAGAGGGGAGAGAGAGGAAAGAAAACATGATAAAAGCATGACGAAAATGAGTTGAACAAATAAATATCTAAGATGCTCGAACGTAGCATTGATTTCAGTCTGTTTCTCCTCTTTTCTTCTTCATTAGCTCGTCAGAATAACTGGCCTCCGCTGCCTTCATTCTGTCCCGTGGGCCCCTGCTTTTACCAAGACATCAATGTGGAGATCACTCAGCGTTTCCAGCGCACCGTCACCATCATGTACTACTTCTGGATGTGTGAGTCCCTGTAACTCTCACTTTGTGCTCTTGTGTGAATTCCTGGCATCACTGTTGCAACATAACTGTCATTATATAACATAATTAATAAAGGGGTTTAGGTGGTGTGGCGGCATTAAAACCATATGTGATTGTAGTCAAACTAAACTAAAATCTCTACCTGTTGAAAAAGACTGAAAAAGACTGTGGTTTTGTCAGCGAAAAAATTCATTTTAAGAACTGAATCTCAAGCTGACTCATATCCGTGTGACTCCTGCTGTACTCTCTGCAGGAAGAGCTGGAATGTTTGTGCAGAAACTCTGACACTTGAATGTCAGATCGAGGACTTTGACAACCAACTGAAATCAGTTCAAGGTTCAGCTGACTTCAACTGAGACACTTAAACAAGAAGTGGGTCTGAACTGACCCACCTAAAGAAACGCACACAGGAAGAGAGGTTGAATTATGTCTAAAATTTATTTGTGTTCAGGTTTACGTGCTTATTCACAAATCTTAAGTGTGTTTCTAGGACGGCATTAAATGAACCTAAATACTGATTCTAAAAATGCAAAAGAGGAACAGAAAGTGGAAATGCAATTTTTTTTTTTCGCTATTTCACTTGTTTTATTTTTATACTCCAGTAATGATGAACTACCTCTTTTTATGAAGGTTATTGAGTTACTAGCATATTGGGTAACAGCATATTAAGTCTCATACTTTTTTTTTTTTTTCAGCTTTTTTTCTGAGTCATAGCAAATGATTGGCACCAGACCTGGGAAAGCAGGAGCCCCTGAACTATATTACTGTCATGCATCCTGTCAATATTGTACCCGAACACAGTGGGGGTAATAAGCCACAGACCTCTTTGACACGTTACATTGATGCTGTTATGGTGCATGAGGAGCATTAGATTTGAAATTCCAACACCACAGAACCAGAGGTATTTTGGGAAACTCGCTTATAAATATAGTAGTCGTACTCTTCTCTAGAGACTCAGAAGACCTCATTATGCATAATAAACACCAACACACACACATCTGCACATAAATGATGCAGCCTGTGATGTTATGTTACTCTGATAGTCTCATCTGCTCCTGACTGTTCTCTGTCAGGACAGAATATTGTTATGTTTACAACATCAAATACAGAGCTAAGATAAGAATTTAGAATAGCTGAATTTGATCATCACTAATGAAAGATATTATAGAAGTGTGTAAAGCATGCAGCACATCCCATTTCTGCTGTGGAAAATAAATGTAGAATAAAGAAATTTAGAAATAACTTCTTGGTTGATGGGGTTCTTTGGATGTTTTAAAGTTAAAACAGGGTCAAACTTGTGGCATTTGATTCACCTTTTAACACTTATGGTGCAAATTCTGCCTTTTGAAACAAAGCGCACACGTCGGACACTTTCAGTTTGTTTTGGCCTTGATGTTTTAGTTCCTTATTATTGTCTTTGGGAAACTCTGTTGTTTTTTTCCTTTAACTTCTGTTTTTACACCAATGTAGTTATCATTTAATTTAAGTATATTGGATTCATATAATGCTTGACCATTTGAAGGGTCATGAAAATGGGGTTAAAAGAAAAGCCTCAAACAGAGATGGTGATCCTTGTCAAAGATCCCCAAGCCTTCTTCAGCCCTGAGTTTTGACTTAAGGACATCTAACAGAGCCAACTCCAAACCTAGCAGCAGGCTAGGGAAGTAATAAATAGCGTAATGTTGCATCAGCCAAATCCTTACAACTTGGCTCTTCTTGAGAGTAGTGGGTAAGGGAGGTTTGGAACAAGCAACAAAGACTGCAGTGCTCCTCACTTGTGTTCAACTTCTTCCTTTTTGTCCTCCTGCGCTCTGTGTCTTCTTTCCATCCTATTTTATTGATGCCCAGTCTGCACGTGCACGCTGCTCTACAACCTCATCTCCTGCCTGGCCTTGTTCTGTAAGGACCCTAACGGCGGTGTTGGACTGGGCCTCGCCATCCTCTGGGCCCTCCTCTTCGCCCCATGCTCCTTCGTCTGTTGGTACCGACCTGTATACAAAGCCTTCAGGTATGTACTGCCATCTTGATTTTTGGGGGGAAAAAAAATCCTACTTATCTAAAACAAGTTGGCCACAAATTTAAACTCTACTTGCCGTTTAAAATTGTTCTTTCTCCTTTCTAGGAGTGACAGCTCCTTCAATTTCTTTGTCTTCTTCTTCATTTTCTTTGCCCAAGTGATTGTCTTCGTCATCATGACTATCGGTATCCCTGGATGGGGTTTCAGGTATGGGTCATTAAAGCCATATCTGTGTGAGACAGGTGTGTTTCACTTTGCAGGTTGTGAGTTTCATGTTGAAACCTGCATTAAAACAACAACATGTGCTGAGAGCTGTGACCAAAGGCCTTTTTGATCACAGATATTTGACTTTTCATAGCAGAAAAGGCCTGGGTGTGATAATAACATTACAATAATAGCATCTAACAACATTAATGATGACTCTGTCCCATTTAAGTGTCCCAGTTACTCACAATAGTCAGCCATCATGCACAAAAGCAAAGCCATATAAATTACAAACCTAATTGCAGGCGTTGAATGTAACTTAGTATTTGTACTTGTACTGTATTTTAGTGTTTTTGGTTTCTTTAACTTTATACTTCTAGTCTACTGCAACTGAGAGAGAAATGTACTTATTCACTGTTGTGCAGCTGCTGAATACGTCTTCCACAACTGCTTAATTGGTATGCAGATATTAATCAAGTGAAAAGTTACACCTGTGCATGTCAAAGTTTTTCAATAGTCAGGAAAAAGACTTTTAAGACTTCATGACAATATGACAGGGAAACTTCTTCCTGCACTAGACACATACTTCTGTTATTGATGCTTTGCTTCAAATAACTGACCTCATTTGAGCACAATGCTGCCAGAACAAAGCTAATGAGTGCACACTCTGTACAAGTGTCAGTACCTGGCGAACATATTCACACACAGGTCTGCTTTTTTAACTCCAGGTGTAAATGCGGATATTAATTGACTTCATATCCATCCTCCTGTTTTAAATCTTTGTTTCTTACTCCGTGTTTTCCTCAGTGGGTGGATCGTTAGCCTGGCAGCTCTGAAGACCAGCGTCCCTGTCGGTGTGATCATGATGATAAATGCCATCCTTTTTACTGCCCAATCTGCCATGGGGGTTATCATGCTAAAGAAGGTAAAAGCTGAATAAAGTTTGTTTGCAGGCAGGGAAAATTTACAGATGGTGATAAAGATAAGACTGTGTTTTTTGATGGGGTCGTCACAGGATGTCTGTTTGGACTAATTAATTTAGAGCATATGCATAAAGAGAGCAGTGCATAAAGACTGATATCCCTTAGAGTATGAACATAGCATGACTTTTAGACTTGTATAGTGTTATTGAGTGTGTTCTTAATATTGCATCGTGGTTCTGATCTAATTCAGGATACGGCATTGTCATGGAATATGAGAAACTATGTAACTACAATAAACCACCTTCACGCAAGGCACATAATGATTCGAAGTACTCAAGCTAGTATGTCCTGGCTTCCCGCAACTGTCATCAATTATGCAATTAAGTGCATCCCATGTCAATATGTGTCATAAATAATACATATTCACCGTGCAGAAACTGACAGAGAGGAAATCTTAGAGAACCCTGTGAGATTGAGACAAACAGATTGATTAAAACTACTAAAATGTGAGGTGAAGCTAAGCCTGAAAGCTAACCTGACACTGACCAAGCTAGTCTTGATGAGTAAGTTTCAATGTGTAGGTCAGAATTCCTCATTGAGACAAAAAAAAGTCTAAAATATGATGTTTGCAGCATATAATTACACATAATCTGAAAACTAGTGCACATGTTAACAGTCATCTTTAACACTGAGTCCTTGCAGCAAAAGGACTTCAAGGTAATAGATTTAATACCCTAAATGCTGGAAATGACATAGAAAGGCAGAAAAATAATCACAGTTGTTCACCGACTGAAAGTGTTCATTTAAATTAGTCAGTAGGCCTAAGTCAAATAATACTTAAACATTTACATTATTATGCTTGTAAATGCTTTTAATTCTGAGGACACTACATTATGTGACTTGACCTGTTTGGCGAGAGGAAGAGACTGGAATTAAAATTATTAAGGTGCATTTGCGCTTTCGACCGGCTGCATCCAG
>JAQNCA010000008.1:6903704-6921358 GCA_029783725.1 Acanthurus tractus
TAAAAACGGTGATTAATGTTTCAGATTAATTACAAATTACAAGTGTGTTTGTAAAGAGTACTCTGGATATCAATAAAGCACCGTAATAAGCACCTACAAATACCAGGACAATATAAAGTAGCGGGAAGAGAACAAGAAGCTTGAAGATAAAATGTAACTACTTTGTGGTCAAGAGGGGTGTTTTCTACCTGTTTAATATTTATGAGGCATAGTAATATCATTATTAGTTAACAAGACAATAAAAATTGCTACATGGGGATACTGTAGCGAATTTCAAAATTAGCAATGCTATTGTTTCATTTTGAACTACATTTTATATGGAATACATTATTTATAGTGTTCATATTGTTGCTGGAGAACAAAAGAAAAGGCTGTGACCTCCTATAGCAGTATGAGTTTTGAGTTTATGGGCTGCAGTCTGAAGTGCAACCTTAAAATGTACTTCAAATGTTAAGATTTCAGTGTTTATGGAGGGCTGCCTTCAAAATGTGTAAGTATGAAATTCGTACATTGCTGATTGTCTAAACAGGTGTTGTTTTATTTGAACAGGATGACTTTTCCCCACTCGTACTTGAGTACTTTTGTTACCTGATAATGACGTGGTCATAGAGTTGTTGCAGTATTTATCAAGCTTCCACACTTTAGGATTCCCAGGTAACAATTTCAGCTAAGCATTTAAAATAATTCATTTGTATCTTGTTTTAAGTGCAGTCATTGGTAATTTTCCTTTTTAAGTCTTAGTATCAGACTTACTTGACATACAACATGCTGTATAGCCCTCCTAATACATTGTGTGGCCAGTCAGTTTGACTGAAGAGAACAGCTGCATGCATCAGTCGATTCACAGAAAAAAAAAAAAAATTAAGCTGCTGGATCCAGTAAAATGTGTTTTGAAAGCAAACTAAAGCAGACATCTTTGCTGTCTGTCTTTGCCCTTTCAAGGATTGTGCAGCAGTTCTTGGCCGGCCTGTTTGCCAACAACGGAAACCCCGGTGCTGCACCAGCTGCACTGTAAACGCTTTTTAATTTTCGATTCACATCATTTGCTTTTGATTTCATTTACTGTTGTGTGAAAGACACCCTCTCTCTCTCTCTCTCTCCCTGTTTCTCTTCTGCCCTCTTCTCTGTTTGTCTCTCAGATCCAGCATGCTGCAGTTGTATGCAAACCCTGGAGATTATGCGTGGGGTCAGGGAGGTCTGGATGCTGTCATCACAGAGGTCAGCGCTATCAGAGGCTGTGATATCTAAACACTGGGGCCTTGTTGCTAGTGTTAGCATGGCATCCTTTGTCGTCTTCTTTCCTCCCTCTTGATTATGAAACTATTTTCATATCTGCCATTCTGGCCTCAAAACACACGCCTCTAAGTATGACTCTCTTGTTTTACTGTCTCAGTTTCTCATTTCTCCTCCTGTACATTCATATTCGCTTTGTTTCTTCTCCCACTCACCTATAGTTGTTAGGACAGTTGGAGAACACAGGTCCACCCCCTGCAGAAAAGGAGATGATCTCATCCCTGCCAACAGTTTGCATTTCTCAAGAACAGACAGGTATGGAGTGCAGCATGATGCACACCGGATCACATGATCGGCCCAATATGTCTCATATTAGGAGCTTTTCTTTAATCCTCCTGTCTTTTCCTCCCTTCTCCTCTTCTCTTTCCTGTCCTTCTTTCCTTTCCTCCCTACAGAATTTTTTTGACCCTTCATCATTTTTAATATCTTGTCTTTCAGTACTATATATTTTCTTCTCTACTTCTGTCTTCACTTAACTTCCTCCTCATCTTTTAATCTATCTTTTTTCCTTCCTCCTTCTCCTCCCTCCTCCTAACTGTTCTCTGCTCCCCGTCTCTCACTTTGCCTCCTCCCTTTCACTTTGTGCTTTCTCTCCTTACTTCCTCTTATTTTACAGTCATCTCTTCCATTCCTTCGCTTCTACTATCATTCCTTCTATATTCAGGTCTTTTCTTCCTACTTGTTGTAAAGAGGGAACATCTTGCCCAGCATGCAACAGTTATGATTAGTAGTAAATCATTAATAAATGTTTTTGGGCCTGAGTGCAGACTATTTCAACAATAGCGGCTTACACAGTTCATGAAAATGTTGCTTTTGATGTATTAAAATCTGATTTAAAGATAAAACTTATGTTTTCCAAGGTTATTATACCTGTGGAAGGTATCCACACAGCCTGGTGACCCTAAAACAGTTTTATTTATGCATTGTAATGAAAAACATGACTTACTGACCGTTTATAAAACCTGAGGTAAAAGCTTTTAGAAATACGACTCATTGTAAAACAGTGTGAGAGCTGCTGAATCTTCATTTACGCATCATTAAACTGAGTTAGCTACATGAAACGACAGAGGACAACACCATGAATGCATCACAGTGTTGCTCTGTAATGGCCTATAGACCTGTCCTGCACATTTGGAGGTGCGATGAATCATTAAAAATTTTATGACTGTGTTTTCTGTTTCTAGTTCTCTCTCTCTCTCTCTCTCTCTGTGGCTCTTCCTCATGCTCATACTCATAGCTTCTGTTTCTGTTTTTCTTGTTTTTTTGCTCCCAGACTGCAGACTGGAGTGTCCAGTTTGCAGGGAGGAGTATTCATTAGGGGAATCCGTCAGAAAGCTACCCTGCCTCCATTACTTCCACAGTGAATGCATAGTGCCTTGGCTGGAGCTGGTAAGGACGAGGGTTGGATGCAGTCTGTGGGCTGAGGGGATTGGAGGTCTGTTAGATTTGTCATGGAGTTTTTAACTATGTGTCACACATCCTGAGTTGAGGTCTGTGACGACAGCACAGAAAACCTTTTACCAGAAAATGTACTAATGTTTCCTGCTTTTATACCACTGACTGCCGCCTAATAGGTTTTTCTCTCCCTTTCTCAGCATGATACCTGCCCGGTGTGCCGAAAAAGCCTTGACGGTGTCGACAACAGCCTCCCGCCAACATCAGAGCCCCCAGAAGCCCGCTCTGTCAGGACAGAGCAACAGGAGAGGCAGGCGATCTGAGAAACTCTACCTCCTTCGTTCTTTTCAAGAGACACATTTCTCACCTCAGACCTCTCCCCCCCCCCGCACCGACTGCTTTTAAATAAAATGCAATACAGTGATGATTTGCAGCTTCAGCTTGATTCACATACCACTTGATTCATGCATTTCTGCTAAGGGGCCTAAGCATTTCCTAATACAGCATCTTCACTGTTTAAACCCACACTGCACACACCAAAGGACCCTGCAGTTGCCGATGAGATGTGGAGGTGATGTGCTCTTCTCACTGCGCTGCCCTCTGAGGTGGATTTCTAAGTGACTGACTTTGATGTCTTGAACTAATCACCACTGGGCTGCAGGTGGTTATCAAAATGATGGGAATTCACAGAATTATGAAATAACACTTTTGCATTAAGGCTCTTGGGAAAAGAATTTGTTAATGCAGTATATTTTTTGGACCTTCCAGTCTGATTCAGCATTGATCTCCTCCTCTATTTTAAGCTGTTATTAAAAGCCTAACCCTGTGATCCTCTTCCTTTGCACCTTCTTTCATCTCCCCCTAATCATGAGAGATACTCAGGCAGATATTCACAGCCCTTTTGCAGATTTTTTACTGGTCTACCTACCAATCTGTTTAATAAGTAGTGTGGTTAACATGGCATTTGTATTTTAAGTGTAAATTGGTGCATTTCTGTAATCAGCCTGCTGTAATTGCAAAGTAGATGACAGTTTTTGTCAGATCTTGGACTTGGCAGTAAACATAGTAACCCAATTAAAAAATATATATAACAGAACAGTGTATCATAAAAACAACAAGAAAAAAAACTCTTACAATTTAGCAATAAACAATATGTAGCTTGTTGAGTAGAAATTACATTTTTGGCTATGGAACAGAATACAGTGATGTCTATTGCTTAAATAAGTCAGTTTATCAAGTGTCAGTGACAGAAAATGCCATCCTTTTTCTCAATCGACAGTCTAAATAATTTTTAAGCAAAAAAAAAGTATAGTATATTATAGTATAGTTTCAGCTACTCATATGTATTTATGCATGCAAATGTATGCATATCCATATTTTATTTAGCTTCTATTGCTTTTAAACATCTCTGGATTTTGGATTGTTTTTCAGACAAAACAAGCAGGTTAAAGACATAATGTCAATTTACAAGTTAGGTAATTTATGCATAACAGTTTGTAATCCTTTAAAGATTTTTTTAGTTCCTATGAATAATAAATAATGAATATAAGTAGTTGCAGCCCTTTATAGAGTAGACTAGAGGAACTCTCCTTCAATGCAGCACATCTTGCAGAAGAATATATTTTATCAAAAAGCCAAACGCACCAACAGAGTCTGGAAAAGGTTAGAAAACAATACTATATTGTAACAAAGATTAACTTTAGGTCACCTTTTAGTTTAGAAACGGGCAAATTAACAGTGAAAACTAATGAAAAAAATAATCGTAGGTGGTGTAAAACAGAGAAAAACACTCAAATTCTGGAAGCTGCAAATGTGACATATTTACTATTTATAAAAAAGTTGCCAAATGATTAAACTGCCAAAAACTGGTGTCGATTACTCATTGTAATCTCTGACAGAACAGAAGAACTAACATCCTAATGGGGCAGAATGATTTATTTATAGGCTAAAGGGCTCCTGTATTTATACTGTACGTTGCGTTGACGCTCTCTGGCAGCTGAGACCAGGCTCCGCCGGTCTGACAGTTGACTGTTGCATACCAGTAAACACACCCTCAACCGGCCCTGAACGCATCTTTTCCACGGCAACCGAAACATACCGAAATAAAAATTAAAACACAGACATTTTTGTCAATGACCAGGGACCACAAGAACCGCGTACGACCGACATTTGCTCTCCTCTCCTCCCCTCTCCTCTCCTCCTCTCCCTTCCGCCCTCCTCCGTCCTTCCTCCTCCCCCCTCTCTCTCCCTCCCTCCCTCCCTCCCTCCCTCCCTCCACTCTGGGACTGAGAATGCCCGTGTTGTACTGACACAGTAGCGATACGGGCTGAGCAGACATGGAGGCCCGATTAACGAGAGAGGCCCGTGCTGACACATCCAGGCCCAGCTAACGGCGAGTCGGAGTGGATTTCGGAGCATCTCGGGAGATATTACGGATACCAGTTGCTGTAAGGAAAAAGGATTTTTGCAGCGAGGAAGAAGAAATAGAGCGAGATCCATTTCGGGTCTCTGTTGATTCAACGCAGCCGCCATTTTGTTGACAGTTAGTGTTTTTTAATAACCTACTCGGCGCTGCATCTGTTATTTTATACCACTGGAACATTACTCGCCACATTTTTTGCGTATGTTTTTCGGTCGATTTAAACTGTGCGTTCGTCTTTGGACCAACGTCGGAAGATTTTTCTGGTTTAGCTGACTTGCTAGTACATCGTTAGCTGTCGTAGCTGAGATGTAGTAACACGAGTGCCTACGAGAATGTGACGGAGATGTAAGATTATGTGCATCACTTGGCCGGGGTTGTGTCATATTCACTCGGTTTACACAAATAGTTTCAAAGCTGTGGGCGTTTGCTATTCATTTGCAGCCTACTTATAGTATAAATTAAAGCTGTGCAGGGCGAAATTAGCTCAAATCGTCCTCAAACAGGCTGCTGATAGATGGCTAGTTAGCGCTGCCAGTGCCATTGATACAAAATGTAGCACAGGCTGTCTATTATTGGACGGATGGTAGCTACTAGCTCGTTACAAAATAAACACATACCTTTAAACAATACATAGTTGCTATTAACCGCTAAGTGGCCACGCCATCCTTATTAATTGATCGCCTTGCCTCCGTAATGTGGAAATACATTTTTTTTAGGGGGGGTGCTCTACATGCTGGCACACAGCTTACACCATCGCAACTTTGTGTTTTGGAGGTGGCAAGGTTAACGTTCATAATTTTAGTATGTGGTTGAGAGCTGCGTGCATTGATTCAGATTTTTTTGTGTGTGTGTGTGTGTGTGTGGCTGCGTTCAAGATCGTTACCTTGCTATAACCTATTTGGTACTTCCAAAGATAACACAAACAGTTTTTTTTTTTATGCAATCGCAGCTGTGTTATTAGCGATAAAAGACTCACATCAGCTTGTCGTTTTAGCTCATTGCATTAGATTGAACGTTTTATCCTAAAGACAGTATTGCTTTAGCAAAACTCTGACATTTTTCATGTCTTTCGGCAATTCAGCACTTGGATGATACAATATGTGGCCACCACGTTGACATACAAGAAGGGAGGACACAGAGCCAAATAATGTGAACACCGTTTCTGGACAATAACAGAGGTGAGCATATGACTTATTATAACATGATGATATCTTAGAGATCTGCCGCTTTGTTGTTGCTGTTGACATAACGGTGTTGGCTCTCAGAATCAGGGTTGCGTTTCTGTTTTGTCAGTCAGATTTTTAAAACTGTTTACACACGTGTAAGAGTGCAAAAATATTCCTCGACTTTATGCATTGCAGTGTCAGACTAATGACTAAAAAACTGCAAGAGCATGTCTCTGAGGCCGGATTTCCTTTGATTAAGACAGTTATTATGAGTATGACTAAACAGGGAAGGATTCGCTGACTTAATATACGCACTTGCAGTGAAATTAAGGGTGACTCGTAAGTCAGTCTCTTTTTTTTTTGAGGCACTGTTAACACACAGGAAACCGAAAGTAGATAACGTTATTTGGTTTCTTCAGCCCTCTGCCGATTAACCACGTTTTCGAACAGCAGAAGTGCAGTTAATTAAAATGTCACACGCAGTTTTTGATGTATTGTATTTAAACCAGGCGACAACACCGAGTGAACTTCCCTCGGCTGTGACAGACTGAGGAATGGCGCTTGTCTGACCGACACCTGTCATTCCGGTCCGGTTTATTGCAGCTTGCACTTGAGTTCTTTTTTCTGTCAGTTTTCAACAGTATGCCCACCCGTTTCGTTTAGAGTCACTGAGTATTACAACAAGGTTTGATCGTTTCCGCTGTTAGATGAAATAAAGTAATGGTAGTAGTAAAGGAATTTGGCTGCTCCCCTCCCCTGAGCACGGCTCTGCACTAATACCGATGGAGTAAAAGCCCTGGAAATGACACTGCGCTCTGGGGGCATAGGCCAGCCCACATGTGAATGATGTGGGGGGTGGGCGGATTGGATACTATTGCTATGGCCAAAGGGAAATCAGCAGTTATGAACAACGTGTGCAAAAGTGAGGAGGGAGTGAAAGGAGGGAGGGAGTAAGGGGAAAGAAATGGGAGGGGGCGCGGGAAGTTGTTTACTACGTTCCTGCGTGTTCTGCCATTTCTTAGGTTGTAAGCCTGATATTGATTATTGGTTCACCTTTTTTTTTCATTTTAACATCTGACATTTGTTCTTGTGGTATATTTAAACTTAAACCCCTGGTTGTTGCACTGAAAGTAAAAGAAAGAAATGGTAGACAGGCATGACTAATATCTGTCCTCAAAACTAGCCGTGCTGTAATTTCTTTTTTTTTCAGTATGACTTTAAAAAACCAAAATGACTGCATTGTAGTCTTAACTGCTTTGTGACCAAATATGAAAATGACTTGCTTATGCTTTTTAAATATGAAAGTACCTAGATGCCAAACATGAAAATGATACGCTTAAGTGAGAAAGCTTGTCAATCACATATTAAAAAGCGATTTGGCCTGGTATCAAATCATTTACAGGAGAAGAAGTGCCAGTAATAACCTGGCTTAGCTTGTAAAAGGTTAGAGTTATGTTTTGACTCTCCTGAAGGCTTTTCTGTAGTCGTGTGTCAGTAGCCTCTCACATAATTTTGTACTACAGCGGCTTATTTTTGGCATAGCTGCTGTCAGGCAGCGGAAGCTGCTAGTATCTATGCAAGCGTTTAGTATAAAAGAATGAGGGAGAACATTTGTCACTCTGCGAGAGGAGGACACAGGGAACAGAGTTGGAGGAAAGGGTGAGTGCAATGTGTTTTTGATTAAAGTAAGAACACAGTGACTTTAGTTTGTGTGCTGTTACTACTGCTTTCCAAGTTTGCGAAATAGAGTCAGGAAGAGGATGGAAAAGCTTAAGAAAAACGTTAAAAGAACACTGTGATTGATGGAGTGTTAAAGAAAAGAGGGAGGTGTGATTTGAGTGTGGTATGTGTAGCGAGGGGGAGTCTGCAGTTTTGAGGCGAAATGGAGTGAGTAATTGAAGTAAACACAGAAGAGAGGGCGTGGGGGAACTATGGGCTAGACTCCAGAAATCGGGCCGCTTTTACTGTGTGGTTCAACAAAAAAATCTGTACTACTGTTTTCCACAGTCATAATCCAAAACAAACATGATCTAGGACTCTGTGAGACAAATTTTTTTCCTGCGACACTTTACTGATGTGATGACTTTCCTGAGGCTCCATTAAGTAGTTCTTTTAGTGCTCTCCATTAATGTAGGGAGCAAGGAAACCGCCGGCACGTTGACGCTCTATCACTCACTCTCAGTTGCTGATGGCAAAGACTGGGAAAGGCAGCTGGATTCTCTGTCTAGTCCCAGAAGGCCCAATGTGCTGAGGTCACAGTTCTGAATTGCCTCCAAATGACTTCACCCAGAGAAAGCACCTGCTTGGGGGCGAATCCGCATTAAATCACTCAGTGGCCACAGGGAGCTGTAGACAACTTCATTGAATTGTGCTGTCCTCTAAGGAGCACAATTAAGAAACATGCTGCTCTCTGCTGCTGCTGTGCTAACATTGGATATAATCAGCTTGCCGCTATCACAGGCGCCCGTTTTTTACTGAAACTAATCTTGCAACTTAAGGGATTGCTCATTTGGCATCTTATCCTTTAACACTTCAGAAGGGGGTAGCAGCATTGTAGGATTATGTATGAATTTTTTTAAGTTTGTGGGCTTTTTAGTTTTTTAGGTTGACAAATCAGAGTCCTTGAGCCTAAGGTTACATTTCTCAGGTATAAGAACCTTGACTGTATAATTAGGTCACAGATTGATAAAGGACGTGAGGACGAAAACACCATAAAATGTCACCCAGACAGGATGAAGGACAGCCTCTAACCAAATAGATGATAAAAAGTGTTGCCCCCCTGTCAACTTTTCGCCATCATTCGTTAAAAGACATTTTCATTCTTCTCAGTTGCAATACACTGTTAAAATCTGTCAATGTTTGGTTGATGTTTCGTGTTGCAGTGACCATTGTGAAACACCCCTACCCCCACCCCCAATCTGTCTTTGCTCCTACAGTTGAAGGACGGAGAAAGAGGGCTGGACAGCCGAGGAAGGGACAGAAGCCACCAACAAAAGGAGAGCTTCACCCTCGCCGTAATCCCCCTCCCCTTTTCCCCCTTCACCTCTTTCCCACCCCCTGACAAAAACTCTACCTGGTATCCACAACATCCCGTCCCTAATAAACCTGCACGCCCCCTTAAATTCTAATGGATCCGAAGGTTCAAGGGGGAACTTCAACTCCACCCCCTCTCCTCTCAGGTGCCCCTACAGGGGAACGAGAGAAGGAGGGAGGGGGTGGAAAGAAAGAAGAAGAAGAAGAAAAGAAGAGAGATAGAGATAAGGAGGGAGCGGTCACTGCCTCTGCTGGCACAGGAGGCGCAGGAGCAACTGGGCAAGGAGGTGCCAGTGGTGACCAGTCCCATTTCTCCATCAAAGAAAGCAGCCTGTCTGAGGGCAATGTCAAACTTAAAATCGGGCTTCAAGCTAAACGCATGAAGAAGCCCCCAAAGATCTTGGAGAATTATGTGTGTCGACCAGCCTTCAGGGCAACTGTGAGGCATACAGGGCGTGGAGGTGGCAGTGCTCGTGGAAACCGTGCAGGGGCTACAAGTGATGGGCCAGTCAGTCAGAGCCAGAGTCCTTTGCAAGGCAGAGAAAAAGAGAGGGAGAAGAGTCCCAGTGTCAACAGACCAGCCCCATCTTCTTCATCAACCCCTTCTGCTAAAGCTCCTACACCACCTCCACCTGCTCCTCCACCTGCCAACACTACTACCCTGTCACCATCCCAAGTGAACGGGAGTGCTTCAGCAAAAAGGGTAAGGAGGGAAAACATAGTCAGTGTATGAATTTTCATTCAGTTATGAATTCACACTCTGTAAAACATGAAAATTTACTAATATCAGCCAGCATGTGCACAGGTTTACTGTGTTTATTGAGCACACGTACTACTAGTATGTTTATGTTACTTTCCTAAAATGTTTTCAGTCATTTATTAGTAAGGCTGTTGTCCACAACAAGGTTCCCCCCAGTAATCACAATGTTATTGCACAGATAAAGAGCGGAGCATAAATTGTTCTTTAGTTTTCTTTGTGTTCTCTGATGTCCTGTCTCTATTCATCAAGCACCGCCCCCTCCAACCTCCGTCCGTTTGTGTCGTCTCTCCTCTGTCTCTGCCTTTCCATGTCCTCTCCAGCCCCCTCCCCCTTGCGACCCCTCTCTCTCTCTAGCTCTCCCCCTCTGTCCCCAGACTGACCCTGATAAGTGTTATTGAGTTGAGTGTAACTTCTCCCATGGGCATGCCCGAGAAGCTGTGGTGGACAGAAAATCATATCAATAAATTGCAGTTTTTTAAAAGGGAATTGAAACCTATTCCTGAACAACAGCTTTCACCTTTTGTCAGGGCCGTCTCTGACCAGATGTGTTAGGTTCAGTGTTAATAGCATAAAGGCTTTTGTTCATTTTTAAAATATAATTTAAGCTATTAATTTTAAAAGTGTTGTATACACATCAATTTCATTAAAAAAATTGACAGTGTATATCTGAAATATTACAATTATATCTCAGTTGTCACTTATTTGTCTTAGCAATCACTTGCCATCTGATTCTTTTTTTCCTTCTACTTTTTTGGCAGGGATCACCAAAGATGGATTGCAAGTCTGATACGAAGCCAGACATGAAAGCAGCCACCACCACATCTGAGAGGCCCCTTAACCTTCACCGCCCTTCGCCAGACAGCAAAACGCATTCCTCTGGGAAGAAAACACCAACTCCACAATCCAACCCTAGAACATCTTCACCTTCTCCACCACTACCTGCATCAAAAGAACCCAGCTTTGAAGGAGTTAAGCCTCCTCAATACACCTACAGCACGGAAAGTCAGAGAGACAGGGACAAGGGTGTTCAGAATTGGGGAGCACCCACAGTCACTGAGAAATTAGCTCAACTGATAGCAACTTGCCCACCATCAAAGACCCCTAAGCCAGCTAAACTCACAAAGACTGACCCTGCTCCTCCTCTCCCAAGCTCAGGCTTTATGGCACCCACTGCTAAGCAACGAGACAGAGCTATGGCAAATAGGAACACATATTCAAGAATGGTACACCTTTCTCCACCACCTCCTGTATCCAGACCACCTGGTCGGCCGTATGGTTCAAGGAATAAAGACAGTGTTATGGAAAATTCACCCCCCCTTACACCACTGAGGAAGGAGGATGCAGAAGGGGCTGGGAAAGCTAGTAACAGTAGCGGTAACAGCATCAGCAACAGCAGCAGTCGCAGCAGCAGCCCAGCACTCACCTATGGCAATAACCGCCTGTCAGCTATGTCAAAGGACAGTAATAGTGACAACAGCAACAGTAGCATTTCTAAGCCACAGTCACGTCCAGCTCACGGCCTAGTCCATACCACATCTTCACCATCCTGTCCCATTTCATCCTCTTCCACCACCTCAGCTGAGCAAAGGACAGTGAGTGCCGTGAGCCACCTGTGCTCCCCTGCTCCCTCACAAGGACACCATGCACGAGAGAGTCCTGCTTTGGCAGAGGGAAGCAGTGCAAGTGAGATGGAGCAGGACAGGGACAGCCCCAGAGACTTAACCAAGTGCCCTCCTTCAGCGGGAACAGGAAAGCCAGAGGGGAAAGACAAGGGAGCTAGTAATCAGTCACTGCGAGTTGAGAGGGGAAAGAGCTCTAGTCCAAGTAAACGCAGTCCCAACAGGGATAGTAGCCGACCTAGTCGAACCAGCAGCCCCCCTGAGCCTGTAAGACAAAGGGCATCTTCTTCACCAGAACCAGATGGTGAAGACGGCCCACAAACGCCTCTTAGAGATGATTCTCCTGATTCATCAATAGACTCCCCCGCAGAGCAGGATAACAAACCCCTTAAAAAACGCAGAGGAAGGAAACCCCGCTGGACCCGTGTTATGAACAAGACCCTCAGTCACAGGACAGGCCAGGACAGTCCCTTTGATCAGTGCAAAACCGCCTTGCCTTTATCTTCAAGCTTGGAAACACCATCACCGCCAGTGAAAAGACCTGTGGGCAGGCCTCCCAACCCAAATAAGGTCAAACCAAATCCTGTGCCACAAAATCCAGCATCACAGATCCTGCCACCCCAGCCTAAGAAAAGGGGGAGGCCAAAGTCTAAAATGCCAAGGCTTGACGCCCCGGCCCATGGGTGCCTTCCTAACAAACTGGCCCCTTCCAAGGTCTTTTCATCATTACTAAAGTCGAAAGAAGAGCAGGATCCCCCTGTTCTTCACCCAGAGGTGGACCTGAACCCCCCTAAACCTATGCCCAGAAAACGTGGACGCCCCAAGCGACTTCCTCCTACCTTACCCCAGGAGGGCCAGCCTCCCACGTTGGCTCCAGAGTCTGGGGACATGGGAGATAAACGATTCCGCAGCAAAGGAAATGGGCAGCTTATCATGAAAACTATCATAGGCAAAATAAATAAGATGAAAAGCATGAAACGAAAACGTATTCTCAGTCAAATCTTGTTAGGTCCGAGAACAGACGACACCCCTAAAGGCACCACCAGTGGGGTGGTTGGCTCTGTGGAAGCTGCAACACAATCATTGTCCTCACTGGCTGCTTCTTTTGGGGGTAAACTAGGGCCACAAATTAATGTTAGTAAAAAGGGCACAATATACATGGGAAAGAGGAGAGGCCGTAAACCAAAAGCAGTGACAAATTCTACTGCTACAGGTCAACCACCAGAACCCTTCCTATCCCCAAACACAACTTCCCCTCTACATCACCATCAATCACAGTCCCAGCAACAGCACCAGCTTTCCTCTTCAGAGGTCTTTCCTTCCCCTTCACTCTCACAGTCTAGTGGAGGCCACAGTCCCATCAGCGATGCCAGCTTTGTGGAGCCAGGCTCAGTGCACTTTGCAGGTCACTCTCACTATTCCAACCCCCATCATAGCCACAACACGTTCTCCTTCCCCCCACCAACCTTTTCGGCCCCAAATCCCCGGAACCCAGGGCTGGGCTCATCGTCGTCATCAATGGCGACAGTAGCTTCCCAGAAAAAGTCATCTTGCCGAGGATACCATCATCATCACCATTACAGGCAGCACTACCATTACCATAAGCTCTCCCCTCCCAGGCCGCTCCATCCTACCTCCCCTGCCCCCCTCAGTGAGCTAAAAGAGGCCACTCCATCACCAGTCAGTGAGTCACACAGTGAGGAGACAGTGCCCAGTGACAGTGGTATAGGAACGGACAATAACAGCACCTCCGATCGTGGTGAGAAAGCTGGAGGGGCAGGTGGTTTGGGTGGAATTGGGTTGCCACCTGGGATGGGCAGTGGATTATTAATGCCAGGAGTCATTGGTTCTGCTATGGGTCCAGGGGTGGGCCTTAATTCCAGAGGCAGGCGGCGGCACTCTACTGTACTCATGGAACATCCCTCACCTTCTCCATCACCCCATGGGGCAAGGTCTTCTCCTGATCCCAGAAGACCTCATCCAGCAGCTCCAGCCTCCTCCTTAATGGGTCATAAAGAGAAACATAAGCACAAGTGTAAACGCCGCAGCCATGGATGCCCCGGTTATGACAAGCTAAAGAGACAGAAAAGAAAGCGCAAGAAGAAGTACTTACAGCTCCGCTCTCGGCGCCATGACCCTGACTTTCTTGCTGAGCTAGATGAGATTGTTGTGAGACTGAGTGAAATCCGGATAGCACACCGTACAACAGGGCACCGACTTGGCAGTGGAATAGGCATAGCAGCAGGAACAAGTAGAGTGCCAGGAGTGGGGAGCAGGGCCAGTGGTGGCATAGGAGGTGCAGGTGGCCCTCCACCCCATCATTATGTCCACAGGGACCTCCTGCCCACAATCTTCAGGGTTAACTTTGGCAGCTTCTACTCCCATCCTGCATACTCCTGTGACCCATTGCACTATGTTCGTAAACCAGACATGAAGAAGAAAAGAGGACGGCCTCCCAAACTGAGGGAGTCCATATCTGAAGTTCCTTTTGTACCTGGGCTTGGATTCCCACTCTCCAGTGGAGGTTTTTATCACCCCTCCTATGGTGTTCCCTACTCCTCTGGGCCCCTGGGGCTGGGCTATTACAGAGGCTATCCTCCGGCTAGTGCTCTGTATCCCCATCCACACCACCAGTCACCCCACACAGCACCATCCCATCACTCTCACCACTCACCATCTTTCCCCCCTCCTCCCCCTACATCTTACATGCATCACCATCATCCTTCACATCTCCTGCTGAACCCCTCCAAATTTCACAAGAAAAAACATAAGCTACTTAGGCAGGAATACTTGGGAGGAGGAAGGTCCCCTGTCCTGTACCCACCAATGTCCTCTGAGCTCTCCTTTAACTGGCACCATAAACACAAACACAGACACAAACACAGGGAGCGCTGTGCTGAGGAGGACAGAGAGGAATCTGCAAGAGGAGGATCAGAGAGTCGGGCTAATGCAGGGATTTCTGACAGTGGAACATCCGCGAAAGGAGAAAGAGTCGGCAGTTTAGGAATGGCAGAGTCTTTACAAAGATGCCGCTTTGGACGAGACGCCTCCAGCATTGGTGCCAGCAAGCAAGCTGCTGCCACTTCTGCCAACTCCCCTTCTTCATCCTCATCCTCATCTGCAGAAAGGTACAAGCGCAAAGAAAGCTCCATGTCTTGTCTAGGCCCATCCAGGCTTGCACTGGGTAGCAACTCAAAAGGTCATCATCCAGTTGAGTCCTGGTTCAGGATGGGTAGCTCTAAGGCGGACTACTCTAAGCTTTCACGGGGTCATGTGGCACCTGGTCAGGGCCCCTTCTCAGATGGACGCACTGCAGACCCGGCAGGCTGCTCAGACAGTGAGGATGAGGAGCCTCTCACACCCACAGAGGATGTAGAGCCTGGAGCCCATGATTCTCCAAACCTTACAAATCTGTTTGCATCTGCTCTCACCCGCACTACAATGAAGGGGGGCAGAAACAGAAAGACTGATGTAGTCACAGAGAGCTCTAGCTTCTCACGCATGGACCGGCCGTTGAGGAAAGATCGCTCAACATCAGCAGAAAGAAGAGAGTTAGGTAAGTCTGTTTTAGTTTAGATTAGTATAGAAGGATCTGTCTGTGCAGACGGCTGCTTAAAGCAGAGCATCTCACCATGCACTACATTGAATTCCATAACTTGATGTGGCAGCAGAAGCTTTTGAGTTTGATGAGCAATTGAGCACAGAAAATGTTTTGACTGTTATTTTGTTGTTAAAGATTTTTGTTTTGTTTTGTTATGCAACAAATTTATTTTCTTAAAACAGTTCTGATGTGGTTTTATCAGTTTTATCAAGGGTCATATGGCAGTCTGTGATTGAATGATGCCCAACAAACATTAAATTTGACAAAGTGTGCAATCAATTAGATCCACAGCTGATTCCAAAACAATGCATTTAGGCAATAACCCTTTCAGACACTGGCATATGGCACAGCAAGGGGGCTAACAAATCTTGCTTGATCTCTGCTCATTGAAGCCTGTGTATCTTTTGATAATCATTCATAGTGCTGAGAAACTGTGGTAACTGGAATCATCCATATCTCAGTTGTGGTTAGATCAAACAACAGTGAAAAATTATCTGTTCTGTCTCTTTAGCCCTCTCAGCTTTCCCTCATCTGTACAAAGAAAATACCAAGTGAAATGGGCTGCGTATTTTAGTGAAAAAAAGCCCCCTCGAAAGACACAGTGACATCTCCTTTGAGTAGACTGTCTGACATTTGGTAGCTCTTACTAGTGGTTACAGACTTGGCAAAAGAGCGTGCGTAATGACTCAAACTGCCTCCTCTGTGAGTTTGGATGGCCGCAGTTGGCCACAGTTGATATAGTTTTCTTGCCAGAGCTAAAGGGGTGGAGTGTTTTGTTAACATGCTATATTTAGTAGACATTTCCCTCAAAAGCCCACAAAGTGAGGCCTAGCCCTATCCTTTAGTCCACCCAGCACCTGGGCTGATCTGATGTTGCTGATGTAAGACATAGTTCATCAGCCAACAGTCTTGAATATCAGTGTGACTTTGAATGCTCCTTCACTAAGACTCATGTTCTTATGTCCTTGTGCATCTGTGTTTGAGAGAAGTGAAAGGAAGGGTATTTTATATGCAAACACTACCTGATAGTCATGTGCATGTTAGTAAGGCATGATGGGAAGCTGTAAGAGCCCTTTTGAAGCCAAATAACAATGAAAATCTTCCAGGTCTATGAAGGCGTAAGGGTCCACAAAGGTCTGTGTGATGTGAATTTTGTCAGCAGAGGGTGTAGGCTTAGGCTCTGTGTGGACGTTCACGTACCTCTAATTTGTTGTGTCTGGATGGGCGCTGCATGCCAATCCTATAGATGCCGATCTACTGCACGTGTGGAATGCATGCTCCAAGCGGACTCCATAAAGTAGTATAAACAGTTTTACTACGCATCTGTGATGTCTGCAGCTGTCCGTGTACACAGTCGTTTGGGAGTATATTTAGTCCCTGAGGCAGCATGGTGCAGTTCAAACCATGCCAGGTTAATCCTGGATTAGAGCTCAGGACTTGGGGGTCAACCAGCGGTCGCAGACTGCACCATGAAGGCAGAAGATGCCAAGGGTTGGGGACCAGGCTGACACACAAGACAAGTGGAAAATGGCTGAGGTAGTTAGGAGCATATTGGCAGACAATAGACATTAGAGAGTGATTTGAAAAAGGGAAAAAGGACTGTTAGGGATGTCAGGAGCAGGAGGCTGTAATGAATACGTTTTCATTGAAATGTGCAGGTTTCAGAATTGTAAGGACTGCAAAATAAAATTTGATCAAATGTTAATATCAGTTATCCACATTGGATCATAGTCAAATTTAATATGATAAACCCCCACAATTGCATGTTCACACAACACATGAGAATGGAGCAGGGAGTAAAAGACAGGTAAGAAAATCATGATGATAAGGGAAAGGAAAACCATGTCAATGAGGATAAAAGATGAGAAGTGAGAGGAAGTTGTGAAGACAAACAAAAGTTTAACGTAAGTTTGAGAGTAAATCAACTGAGGAAAGAGGAGATGTTTGATGACAGATAAATAAGAATGGGCATTGATGAGGAGAGTCAGAGAAAATAGAGTGTCTATAAGATTGTGAATAGATGTATGTTTTAATTAGTGAATGAACATTAGTGATATATTGCAATGTTATTTGGCCTAATGAAGGATATAGATTATTAAAAATCCCATGATCATGTGTCCATTTACCTTACCAAACATCAGTTTTATTTTTTTTTTCCCCGCTTTGTGCCACATACTTAAGAAAGTTACTGGACAATGTCACGTTTTTATGAGCATTGACATAATTGTTTCAATGCCACTTAAACAATCTAACAGTTGCTAAGAATGTGGACTGTTTGCTGTAAGACAGAAGACACTGAGGATATTATTCTTATTTATTCTTTTAAGGATAAAATAAGAGAGGTATAAGTTGTATTATTATTGTG
>JAQNCA010000008.1:6921458-6941009 GCA_029783725.1 Acanthurus tractus
GAAGACACTGAGGATATTATTCTTATTTATTCTTTTAAGGATAAAATAAGAGAGGTATAAGTTGTATTATTATTGTGTGCCTTTTGTTGAAAGTAAAAACATGTTCAACTTTTCATAAAGTGTTTTTTCTTGTCATCACTTGAATGAAATGAACTGGCCACCACAGAGGTTGTTGGAAAAGTTTGATTTTAAAAGACTGTACTGTTTTAGAGTGGTGTCTGTATTTTGTTTTGTGCACTAGACTTGTGTGTGTGGTATGTGAGGGACAGTTAAAATGGATGACAAGTAACAAGTAACTTTCTTACTTTTCTTCTTCCTATTATTATTTTTAAAGCACAACAAACTTTACACATTTAGTTTGATTAACAAATGGTGGCTGATGGAAAAAAAAAGTGGTTAAACTAATTTTGAATCCAAAATTGCACAGCAACAATTGTCTGCTTCTTCAACTAGGGTCATCTGGTATCCAGACAAGAGGTGTTGCCCTCTCAACTTCTGAAGGGCCCGAAGGATCCCTACACCACCGGCAGCAGCACCATCACCAGCCTTCTCTGTTTCACTCCCATGGTTCTGCTTCCACCTCCTGCCTCTCTCCCTCTCAGGACTGTTGCCTGGATGCCTCTCTGCCCCACCACTCCCATCGGGCACAGCCATCCAAACACAGCCTGCACCATGTCAACAAAATCCTGCGTGCCAAGAAGCTGCAGAGACAGGCTCGTACAGGAAACAATGTGGTAAAGAAGAGGGGCCCTGGACGTCCCAGAAAACACCCCCTGCCCTCCCCTCCGCCATCTCCACCACCAGTGGCTGAGTTGAATCAGACCCGGCACAGAGACAGAGGGGCGGAACGGCCAGCAGGGGCCAGAGGGTGGCAGGGAGACACTGTGACAGATGCTATTGAGTCGGTCGTCCAGGGCCAGCGTAGGAAAGGACAGAAGAGGAAGCACTGGGACAGAGATGGAGATGAGGAAGAAGAGGAGGAAGAGGAAGAGGACGGGGAGGTACAAGAGGCTGAGGAGCGCTTGCCAGACAGAGAGGAGAACCTTGGCAGTGTGGTGGCAAGGTCAAGACCTGGGACAGGAAGAAGCTGGCTCACCCAAGATGAGCTCCAGCACTTTCGTGGGTAAGCACTTTTTTTTTTTTTTGCATACTGACACAAATTTTCAGTAAGTACTAATGTTAAGATAAAATCTGACATATAAACATTTATTAAGTCAGTAGAAACCAAGTAATTTTTCTATTTGTAGCTCAGTGGAAAGCAAGCCAGATGGCCACTGCTCCCCAGAACGCCAAGGCACCAATTCAAGGGAACAGGCTCCGCCCATGCCCATAACCAGCCAACGGGAGAAGAGACCAGCTAGACCTCCAAAGAAGAAGTTCCAAAAGGCAGGACTTTACTCCGATGTGTACAAGACTGAAGAGTGAGTTCCAAAGAAAATATTTATCTTTATTTTGCTTCTATATTTGAGGTTTATTCTAAATATCAGTGTGCTGTAATATTGTTTTTCTGGATCACTTGTTTCGTGCATTTACCTTTTTATCATTTCTGTGCCGTGTAGCCCCCGGAGTCAGCTATTGCAGCTTAAGAAAGAGAAGCTAGAATACATACCAGGGGAACATGAGTATGGCTTGTTTCCAGCTCCTATACATGTTGGTGAGTTTCAAATGGGTTATTTTTTTGTATTGAACTTCTAAATTTTAAAACACAGGATAAGAACATGAAAGTGCTTTTAAAACAAACAAAAGTGCAGTTATGTTCTCTGATGGTGTTAAAAAAATTAGCCACATCAGTCATGTTTCTTCATGCTGTGGTAAATCCCTGGTCAGTATCATGAATTATGATTACTCAGAGTTTTGCTTAGTATAAGCCACAAAAACAGTTTTTACTTGAGTCATTTTTGGAGGGTTTCTGAGCTTACTCATCTGTATCTTTCTGGGAAAAAGACCACTCTTTACCAGTTCCCACAGAACTGTGTTTTAAGTTATGATAAGATGATGAGCACAAAATGTTAAATTAATAGCTCAAACATCCTAATTAGATACTTTATGTGAATATAACTGAATTTATAACCCTATAGCTGATTTATGGATATGGTCAAAATGACTTCCTCCTTCTCCTATGTTTAGATTTTATGTTCCCTCCCTGAATTTCCTTTGCTTTGTTTTTCAGGAAAGTACCTGAGACAGAAGCGCATTGATTTCCAGTTGCCTTACGACATCTTATGGCTGTGGAAACACGATCAGGTGATCAATCATGTGAAGCACTTAGTGTTTTTAGGGTTTCTCAATGCTCACAGTAAAGTACTGATAAGTGGTTACAAAAGGTAGAGCACCAGTTGAGGCTCACACAAGTATTTGTTCTGCCCTTAAACCTCTTCATATTTACCAGTTCGATTTTTTTTTCAGCTTTACAAGAGGCCTGATGTCCCCCTTTATAAAAAGATCAGATCGAGTGAGTATCCAGTATTATTTCATTAATCCAGTAAGACTGTAACTTACAGCTTGATATTAGTGTATGTGCTTGCATTTCTTTGTTATGCTACTTTGGCTGCCTTGGTTGCTGTGGCTGTACTCTCAGTTGGAAATTATGTGCATTGTTTATAACAGGAATTAAACAGGAATTAAAAATATTTTATGCTTTACCACTGGTAAAGCATTACTGACACTTTATCGAAGTGCATTTACTTGTAAATGTAAAGTGGTATTTCCCCCCCCGTTTGCCACAGATGTCTATGTGGATGTGAAGCCTCTCTCTGGTTATGAAACAACGACATGCAACTGCAGACCTCGTGAGAACCTGAATGAAAAAGGCTGTTTGGATGATTGCTTGAATAGGTAATGAAAAATCCAAGTATATGATGACTGCTTTGAATAGGTTTCACACTAGAGAATACAGTCTTATTCTATGAAAAAAGTTACTGCTTGAGTTTAGTCATTTGTGAGTCAAGGAATGTCGTTGTTGAGCTGTTTGTTTCGTCATGAAACAAGCGTGATTAACGTCACATATGATGTCTAGACAAGAACAGCAGTCTCAGCCTCATCTTACATTTTTTTTAAATCGTCTGTTCCCCCCAGGATGAGCTTTGCTGAGTGCTCTCCCAGCACCTGCCCATGTGGGGATCAGTGTGACAACCAGCACATCCAGAGACATGAGTGGGTCCAGTGTTTGGAGCGGTTTCGTGCTGAGGGCAAGGGCTGGGGCATTCGCACCAAGGAGCCACTTCGCCCTGGACAGTTTATCATCGAGTACCTGGGAGAGGTGGTTAGCGAACAGGAGTTTAGGTAAGTGACAAGAGATGAAGCATTACGCAGGAAAATTTTTGTTTGGTGGCAGGCATGGCCAAAAACTATGCGGATGTCAGATTTTTTTATGCCTGTGTCAGTCTTTATGCCTGTTTCACTTTGTCAGTAGTGGACTTCATTTGTTTAGACGAGGATATTAATGAGATCCTTTCTCCTAACCATGCAGGAGCCGTATGATGGAGCAGTACTTCTCCCACAGTGGCCACTACTGTCTGAACCTGGATAGCGGCATGGTGATTGACAGCTACCGCATGGGCAATGAGGCCCGCTTCATAAACCACAGCTGTGAACCCAACTGTGAGATGCAGAAGTGGTGGGTGCCATGGCAGCTTTAAACCAGTTCCTTTTTAATGCCCTTGTGTTGCTTTGGGTGCTCATCAAAGCCCAGATTTGAGCAAGCCTTTTCAGAAAAGAGTATAATCAGTTGCCCCTAGTTGTTAAGGATGGATAATCGAGTTAGATCTTACATGTACATCACATCGAAATCCAACTGAAATCCCTTTTTAGTCATCCCTTATTGCAGTCATAATGCCAGTGTATTGTTAATAGTTTTTTTCTTATTAAGAAGATTATTAGAAAGAAAAAAGCTCTTCAGGGAAATATCAGAATCAGCCAAGCTGCGGGTGAGCTGCTAATTAGCTATCTAGTCTGCAAACTGACATTAGCAGTGCATTGTTCCCTTGTAAATGTTTGATTGCATGTTCAGAAAGCTAAGGTGCAGGACAGGATTTGTGTACATGTATGTCCATAGGATGAGAAGATTTATTTATTAGCTAGCAGTCCTATTCCTCATCCTTGTTGGCAATTTGCAGCACATCTTGTCATGTTACAGCTTTTTGTACAGTATAGTACAGTACATGTCCTCTAAAATTCCTTAGGGAAATTTTAAGGACAGGTGGGAGACAGTGTTAAAACAAGTGATGCTGAGAATCTCTCCGAGATTGTTGTGAGAGGAGAACGATAAAAGCTGACTGTAGAATTTCTAGCTTTATATTTTGCAGTGTTTTGCTCATTAAGTGGGTCCGTCATTTATGCCAACACTCTAGAAAATAATAGCCTATTTCCTAAATCATTTCAGTTAATTGCCTTAAGCTTGTGTACCTGATGATTTGAGTAAGCTGGGTAATTTTTTATTCATTCTGCAAAAGCAAGCTGAAAAAAAGAAAATGTACGTGAACAGAAAAAAAGATATTCAGCATAGAAGTAAGTATTTTGGTAAGGATAATTTCAAATAGAGACAAGACCAACAAAACCACAAAAAATCTTGCCACAGCAGTTTTATTCTTGACTCCTCACTTAATGTTGTCTAAGAACAGATTTTGTACTTGAAATAACCACATGTTGCAATTCATCTAAATTCTGTGAATCACTGTGAGCCAGCAAATGTGATATTCTTGGTATTGGTGCTCGAATCTCTTAAGGGAGAAATTTTAAGTTCTATTAAGAAGTAAAGTAGGAAGTCACAGTGTATGGTAGACAATATTGCGCTGCCCTATTTCGAGTATCTTGCACAAGCTTTAGAAGGGACACTTGTGGCAGGTGCACTTCATTGTAAATGAAAAGGCTCTGCCTCGAAACCCCAACCTCATTAGTGTGGTTGTGTGGTGGTAATCTGATGAGATCACCTCAGTCAGCCTCTGCCAGTGTTCAAAGACCTAAATGGCTTAAAGGCCTCGCACCACGCCAAAACAATACACTGGTTTCCTGAGGGATTGTTCTCACAGCATGGCTAAATCCACCGCAATCAGAATCCTTGCTGAGCGGGCCTCCCTGCGCTTGACTTTTACAAGTAAGGCCTACTTGGATTTTTTCTTTAGATGTGGTTTGCCTGTATATAATAGAATCTGCAACGCGTGTCACCACGCCACCGCCCTCAAATAGTTTGTTTGTGAACAGCTAATAACCTTAAAAGCGTAGACTATCAAATTTTCCCCTCTGCCCCTGTGCCCCTCAGCACAGACCAGCTCGTAATCTAGGACACTGGTCTGTGTATGTATGTGTGTGTGTGTGTGTGTGTGTGATTTTGTGTGTGTATAATGCAGTGTGGCCAGGCTGAAATAAAAGACTCCAAAAGGATGGAGGATTTTCAGCACAAAGCCTGACGAGTCATCCATCTTGTCATAGAAGAGAGATTACATGCAGCCGGGACTTAGATTCAGCTGTAGTGCCTGAAGACAATGCGCTGAACCAGCTTTTTACCCCTATAGAAGGAATAAATTATCAAGTGGCTGGCAAACAGAATAGTACGCTTTATTCTTAGAAGAATGGTCAAAGCTAGAGCACTGCTTCGTTTAGAGAGGGGGAAAAATAGAGAGATGACAACATGTTGAGCGTTGGAGCCAAATGGAGTTAATGGAAGCTAGGACAGTCCTTATCTCTTTTTGTTCTGATTTAAAAATGCCTTAATTAAATTGTCATTCTAACCAGACTTGTTTTACTTTGTTATGAGTCAAGACAGAGACTTTCACTTAAAATTTAAATAGAGAGGGGGTGTTGGAGTGTTGAATGTGTGTTAAAAGCAACTTAATTTTAATTATCTATCCAAATATTTACTACATTATGGATTTGTTAAGTAAAATGAAATACCGTAATGTCCAGTGACCTCCTGATAAGTCAAAATGTTCTTTAGGACTTGTACACTAAATTATTTTCCCTAATATTCCTTTAACAAACTTCAAACAAATTGTGAATGCTGCAGCACACTCACTTGACTTCTCTACGTCTTCTTTCTCTCAGGTCAGTGAATGGAGTGTACAGAATCGGCCTCTTTGCTCTCAAGGAGATCCCCAGCGGCACTGAGCTCACCTACGACTACAACTTCCACTCATTCAATACGGAAGAGCAGGTGAGGCATCAGGAAATACTTCGACCTCCTCAATTTTTTTAAACTTTGGAAGAATTATCTTCAGACACATCATCACTGTTCTCTCTAACTTGGCGAGATTTTTTTTCCACAACTCACTGCTGTTTTTTTGGCTTCATTTTTTTCCTGGTTTACAGCAAGTTTGTAAGTGCGGCTCAGAGAGCTGCCGGGGCATCATTGGAGGGAAGAGCCAACGTATTAACGGCCTGCCTGGGAAAACAGGGGGGACTCGGCGGCTGGGTCGACTCAAGGAGAAGAGGAAGTCCAAACACCAGCTCAAAAAACGAGTGAGTAATGGAGGGCTGAGTGATATGGACCTAAAGTCATATCTCAGCATTTTAGCCTGTATGTGCACAGTACATGTCGAATTAATGTTCAGCTGTAGGTTAACTTGTGTTATAAGAAGAGTTTGAACTTGTGCCATATTGTGATATAACGATATCCAGTCTCATATCCACTTAATACAAACTTACTGCCCTGCCCGAGATAAAAGTGCATAAAATACTAAGAATTTGTTTTGGTATCATAAACTTAGTGTTTCCACTTGAATAGAATCCCTCATTTTTTGCTTAAGATTTTCTTTGATTTGAAACTACAGGCCATTGTAATCCGTTTAGAGCTTTTGCCCAGCAGTGTCTTATTAGATATCAGGTGCAGATTCTATGTAGGCCATGAATGTGTGTGTGTCTCAGAGGTACTCTTAGTGGGCCACAAGGTGTCTAAAAAGGTAACTCAGAATATCATAAAGAGTATACTTCTGAATCAAGGCTAAAACGATGTGACCTAAAATGTACGGTATACCAAGGTATTTCTAAAATTTGGGTTTTTTATAATGTCAACATTGTCACTGTTTTGATGTATGACTCTTTAGAAATGTGCAAATTGTGTTAATTTGACAATGAAAACAAGAGGAACATATAAGTTCATTCGCAAGGGGGTGTCATCCATTAAAATCATGCTTTAACAACTTTTCTAATCTTCAGGAGGAAGAGTCAAGTGACAGCAACAAGTTTTACCCTCATCTCATGAAGCCCATGTCCAACAGAGAGAGGTAAACGCACAAACTTAGTGAAGAGGTCTCTTAGAATAATTAAAACACATGATCACCGTCTGTATTTTATTGGTTTTCTGCAAACCTTGAGAAAAGTACATTTGATGTGATTAATATGAGGTGTGAGTTGATGTTAGCACACACAGACACACTCTTCATCACACTCCTGTCCTCTGTCCGTCAATCATCAGGAACTTTGTGCTTAAGCATCGAGTGTTTCTCCTGAGGAACTGGGAGAAGATGAGGGAGAAGCAGGAGCTGCTGAAGAGGGAAGGCGAGAGAGAGAGGGACACCAGCAGCCTGTCCATATATGCACGCTGGGGGGGAGTCATGCGTGATGACGGCAACATCAAGTCAGGTGAGCTGACGAGCTAAGAGGCGAGAACTGAAAGGGATGTAAACTTGAGCCTGTTGCAGTGTCTGTCAGTTTGAACAAACTAAATGAATGTAAATAGTTTTTAGAAAAATGTTTTTATCTGTAAACAGCTTTGTGAGCTTATAACTGAAACAAAAGTAACCTGATTTAAAGCAAAACGTAGTAAAATGTGATGCATGATGGCATGTGCCCTGTTTGCAGACGTGTTCCTGACGCAGTTCTCGGCCCTGCAGACGTCGCGGTCGGTTCGCACGCGGAGACTCGCCGCAGCTGAGGAAAACACAGAAGTCACACGCACTGCTCGCCTCGCACACATCTTCAAGGAGATTTGTGACATGATCACCAGCTACAAGGGTTAGTGATTATTTGAGAAATACCAAAACACGGTATTTGTAGGCACTGGTAGAACAGCACATTGTGCCACATTGTTATGCAATAAATTTTCTCATATGACCCCCAGCCTGATCTGGGGTCTGATCAAGCCTCTAAAACACATCTGTCAATGTCTCTCTATCGTTATGAGTGATATATTCAGTAAGTGATAAGGCTTTATGATTGTGAAATAATGATGGGCATGTTATTTCATCTTACCTTAGATTCATCTGGCCAGACACTTGCTGCTCCGCTGGTGAACCTTCCATCAAGGAAGAGGTAAGTGTGTGTGTGTGTGTGTGTGTGTGTGTGTGTGTGTGTGTGTGTAAGAAGAGCAGACCCGTATATCGGCTGGTTCATTCATAATATTTTACTGTTTCCCAGACAGCAGGGTGACTGTTATCTCGTCTATCGCTGTACAGCACCCACATAGTGTAACAGTTTTATCTTGTGCCACACATTTCAGCCGTGACAGACTGTGCTTTGATTCTGGTCCAGTATTGATAGTAATCACTTTGTGTCAAAACAAATAACAGCTCATTATTCCTCTTTGGCTGCATGGGACTGACAGTGTTCATAGTGGGGGGTATGAGTTCTGCAAGGAAGCCATTAAAATCCACAGACTAATGGGTTTAAAATGAATGAGATTCAATGTCTGGCAAAGACTAATCCTGCTGTTTTTGTTTGTCATCAGGAACAGCCAGTACTATGAGAAGGTGTCTGACCCTTTGGACCTGAGCACCATTGAAAAGCAAATCCTTACCGGCCATTACAAGACCGTTGAAGCGTTTGACACGGACATGCTCAAGGTGTTTCGCAATGCTGAGGTAGGCAGCTTTCCCATTAGTTGCCAGCAATAATGATCTCCTGCTAATATACAATGAAAACTGCATTTCACAGTTCTGTTAGTCGAGTGTCTTGTGCTGTTCAGGAGAAAGAGTATTTTAAATGAAGAACTTTGGATACTCAGATAGATAGTTTAGTGTTAAACAACTGAGGACCTAAACTAGGAGTTAAACTCCCTTTTGCACATCGCTGTTTGCCTTTCCACTGTATCTGAGGATGAGGGAAATGAGTCCAGATCAGGATAAACAAAAAGATGGACGACATGTCTCTAGTTTGTCCTACTTCACAAAAATACAGCCAAAATATCCCTTATAAAGGCGCGGCCATCTTGTCCTGGTAATGTCATTTAGAGCCAGAGTCTGTGCAGTGGTATTTGGAGTGAATGGTGCTGCAATATCACGGTCCTGCTTATACAGCTGCCTGTCTGAGTTGTGGTGTTTGGGTTAGCTGTTAGTCATGATGTTACACCCCTATTTTTTAGCATTAAATAATTAAATAAAAACCACTGAACATACATCAAATTCAAAAGAAGTACCAAAGATGACGGAAAACTTCATAGCTATCAATCACTGCTCCCTTGTCTTTCATCCTTGTGTTATTTTTTAATAGTCCTGATATCCTTTCTTTGACTTATCTGCAGCGTTGAGCCTTGAAATCATTGGTTTGTTGTATTTTACATCTAAAACTATCATAGAGGACATTGGTAGAATTCCTAGTTCCTTTGGTCAAAACCCAGGTAAAGATCTTTGAAAGATTTTCTTTACCTTGCTCAAGTATCTTCAATGAAAATATTAAATATTAACTGGTGCTTGAAGGTTTAACCTACTGCCAAGAGAGTCAGACTTTTGAATCAATTTATTCTAGTGTCATTGCGTCAGTCAAATGGATCTTCATGCATCATTTATGTATCACCAGTGTAATGAAAGCATGAAGGCGAGGGCTGCAGCAGCATCCAGTCTTTGTCATTTAATAAAATTAATCACTCTGGTGAGTATTTTGAGTTTAATGTCAGATTCTTAGAGCCTAGTCAATGTCAAAAAGCCTCATCAAACGATTCATATATGCTTTTCCTGTGCAGTTTAACACGTCCAGCCTCCCACTCAGTCAGTTCCTTTCTTTTGCATCTCACACACAAACACCTCCCAATAGGGATATAACTTCATGACTGCTGATCCTCTTTGCACACGTTGCAGGCTGTTTTGATTTACATCTGTATAGCTTAGCACTTTAAACAAGTGCCACTTGAACCTCTCAGAGGAGCTTACACTGCCAGTCAGAGAAGTTTGAAGTGGATATCTGAATGAGATTGTTCCTTCAGTCCCAAGACCCCTTTTTTACTGAAAAGAGCTCAGTGAGAATGCGGTTTATTGTATTGTTAAATTGAGGGCTGTGGGGTGTAGCGTTCCCTGTGATTATTTATTTAAATGTTGTGTATTGTATCTCCTTGTGTTAATGAACTTTTTTCTCCTGGCAGATCAGCTCAGAGTCTTATCTGAGTGACTGAATCATGAGAGTATAATTCTGGGTTCAAATGTGCTTTCTTGTGATTTCATGTGATTTTCGTGGAGTTTTTATGCTTTCAGAAGAGTCTTGTTGTCCTTGTGTGTTTAGTGTCTGATCATGCGTTTAGTAACAGATTCACAAAAATGATTTACTGTAAATGTTATTGTTTTAACAATAAATAAATAAAGCAGAATAATTTACTACTGTCTCGTAATCCCACCAGAAATATTACGGCAGGAAGTCATCAGTGGGCAGGGATGTGTGTCGGCTACGGAAGGCCTACTACAGCGCTCGTCATGAAGCTGCCGTCCAGATTGATGAGATTGTGGGCGAGACCGCCAGCGAGGCCGACAGCTCAGACTCGCTGGAGCGCGACCATGGCCACCACCACCATGGAGGAGGAGGGCTGGGTTCCCACGACAAGGACGACGATGTCATCCGTTGCATCTGTGGGATGTACAAGGACGAAGGCCTGATGATCCAGTGTGAAAAGTGCATGGTGAGGAGCAAACTGTCAAACACAAATTTAGCTGGAAAAAGTGGGTGAAAAATATGTATTTACCAGACTAGAGAGAAAGATAATTTCTTTGGTCTCACCGGCTGATAGGTTATTACACCTGTTCTGCTTTTGTAAGTGCTTTCTCTAGAGACTTTACCTAACTAAGGAGTACTTTGTCAAGGAGATTTTCCAAAGCACAATGAAGAGTCAGTTTTTTGTGTATATTTCATGTTTTCTTCCAACAAAGAAAAAGAAGGCTTTAAATACTAAATGAACCTCTATAGTTGTGAATCAAGTTAATTGTTTTTGTCTGCACTGGAAACACGGACTCAGAATGCCCTGTGATTCAGCAATTGTTTCGTTCCTGTAGGTGTGGCAGCACTTTGACTGCATGCGGCTGGAGACCGAGGTGGAGCACTACCTGTGTGAGCAGTGTGACCCGCGGCCTGTAGACAGGGTACGTCTGTGCCTCTGAAACAGCCAATTTTCTTTAAATGACAATAAGGTTCATCTCACCATAGTCCCTTTTTGGGCTTAAATTATTACCAGTTTCTTTCATCTTATCTCACTCACATGTGTGATTGTTGTGACAGGAAGTTCCCATGATACCCCAGCCAAGCTACGCCCAGGCTGGCTCTGTGTATTACATCTGCCTCCTGAGAGATGACCTGCTGCTACATCAAGGTAAAGAAACCAGCAGTCATGAGTTTGCAAATGCTCTTAACAGTTCAGTTTCTTCAGCTTTAGAGCAAACCGTTAAAATCTTGTTTCTACTGAGCTCCGCTGGTTGAACTCCTCATATTGCTGCAGGGCTATACAGTTTTACTCTTGGACAGTCTGACATATACTGCTGATGTTATTGTATTTGCCACAATGCACACCTCTGACCGCATCAAACCACAGCCATCAAAGCTGCTGGGAGTGATCTGAGAAGTAGGCTCAAAACCTTCAGCCACAGAGGGCAGAGAAAAGCTGGAAGTGCTCTGTAGCTTTCATTTAAATTGATAAAACATGTGGGATGATTCTTCTTTCTCATAAAACATATGGAAAGCTTTTTTTTTTTAAACAATGTTATATTCAAGCAATGTGTAGCAGCATGCAGCATTCTCAGCGCTTTCAAACATATGGCTGCATTTCTTGGCATATTACAGCCACCTGTAGATCAATGTAATCGTGTGAAGTTACTCGTAGAATTTTATATCGCATATGAAATGCAGCAATGTTACACTCAGCCTATCAGATAACTTTCCTATCAAGCAGCTAGTCTTTTTGTTAAATTTCACCATTTCAGACAAGTAACCTGTCAGTATCTGTGTCTCGTGTGCAGGTGACTGTGTGTACCTGATGAGAGACAGCAGACGCACACCTGAGGGCCAGCCTGTCAGACAGTCTTACCGCCTCCTGTCTCACGTAAACCGAGACAAACTTGACATCTTCCGAATCGAGAAACTCTGGAAGAATGAAAAGTAAGTCCATCAGATGTAGTATTTGAGCAGCTAGCATGATGCACTGTAAAGACCTGTCGGTGAGATGTGATTAGCATGAAATAGTAACTGCTTGTTGAATATGATCGTACTCATACAGTTGCATGACATTGTTAAATTTCTGGACTTTTTTGTATCCTCTCTAACTCTTAAGGGGTGAAAGGTTTGCATTTGGTCACCACTACTTCCGTCCTCATGAGACACATCATTCTCCATCACGGCGGTTCTACCAGAACGAGTTATTCCGCATGCCGCTCTATGAGATCATCCCCCTGGAGGCAGTTGTGGGAACCTGCTGTGTCCTTGATCTCTACACTTACTGCAAAGGTAAAGGGAAGCACCTTACCTAGATGGAATTAATTCAGTAATGAATTAGTAAGTCTTTCATCAGATGCTGCTGAGTTTCTTGTTGGTGAAGTGGAATGAAGCTGTAGAAAAAGCATCAGTTTGTGTAAATCTATAGGATGGTGCTGATTTATTTAAGTAAATGATCTCTTTACAGCTCACAGGGATAAAAGGTTGTTTTAACAGTCCTGAAATTCTGGCATAGAGCTTTTTTTTTTATTTTGAAATTGTTATAGCTGATATCTAAGAAGAAATACTCTTGTTTTTTTTGTTTTTTTCCATCATCAGGCAAAAATAAGGCTGTATATGTTTGTATACAAACATTAGAAACCATATTAAACCATATCAATTCTCACACGGAGGAAAGGGGAACATAAGCTGTGCCTTGGCCTTCGCTTGCTCCACGCTCTGTCTGAATGGTCAGAGTGAAAGCATTACTTTCTTAAGACAGCAGGGACAGTAATAACTACAAAAAATCCAAGCAGATAAGGAACATGAGCGCAAAATAACTCACTGAAACACAAAAGTGTGAAATGAGGAGGATATAGCAAGGACAAGTGCACTTAACACATACTCGCACACAGTGAACTCATGATGAAGAGCTGTAGGGCAGATCATTGCACACTGTGGTAGGCCCAAAAACTCAGAAAAATAAATTACAAGAGAATCATCTCTCCACAGTGATGGCTGTGTGTGCGTATTGTGCCTGGAGCTATCTCTGTGACTGGTCGTCAGGAACATTCAATACTGAATGAATTAGAGAAAACCCGCACGTATTAAACAGATAAAACCAAATAAAGGACACGGTGCTCCTGATCCCCAAACACATTTCAGGCACAGACATTTTTCTTGCTCTAAGCCCTGCAGCTCAGTTTTGACATCAGACACGCGCAAGCCAAAAACATAACAGCATAAATACACAGGCATATGCTCTTGAAATACTTAATAACGATGTACTTCACAACTGATACAAAGTGCGTTCCTTCATGCAGGGCGGCCAAAGAATGTAAAAGAGCAGGATGTGTACATCTGTGATTACCGCCTGGACAAGTCAGCTCACCTGTTCTACAAGATCCATCGCAACCGCTACCCAGTCTGCACCAAGCCATATGCCTTTAACCACTTCCCCAAGCGGCTCACGCCCAAAAGAGACTTCTCGGTGAGTGATATGGGGGTCCTGGGTGGGGCTGCTGCACTGGGATTTATTACTGATCTATAGACACTGGAGAATATTTTAAGAGAGGGGGTAATGTTACATCTCAGGCCACATTTGCCTCAGGACCTTATGCTTCACACAGTGTTTAGGCAGCCGGCAGCACAAGAATAGGTGAAGGCGGAGCTAACCAGAAACAAATGAGAGAAACCGCACCTGCTTTTTTTTTTATGATCTAAACCAGATCATTATCTGTCAACCACGCCCACATTTTTGTTTTGGGATTTTGTTGCTGACTTCAGCAGGTTGACAATAATATATTTGTGCGGTTTAAAAAGCCTGGTGTAATTTGTAATACTAATGAACTAGAGGAGAGATGACAGCTTTACAGGCTAATATTAAGAAATGGGTTTAACAATTATTTTACTCTGCAGAGCTTCAGGCAAAATGAAAGGTTAGTTTTTGGTTCTTAGTTTCAGCATAATGTTTTTTTGTGATAAATGACTTCAGGTCTGTATATGTGATAAGTGTTTACTTTATGAACTCAAACTATCGTTTTCCAAAACTTCTCTGTAATTTCTAAATTAAGTGTTAGATTTTTGTTTTCCATTTGTAAACCCTTATCATTTGGAATCCAAGTCTTCTAAATCAAACCATAAAATGTATTTGCAAACAGTACTTGTCAGTGGTCACTGACTGTCACTTTTTTTGTCATTTTTCCAGCCTCATTATGTTCCCGACAACTACAAGAGGAACGGGGGACGTTCTGCCTGGAAGAGCGAACGGCCCAAAGGAGCTGGAGGCTGCGAGGACGACGGTTCGTCCTGCGAGCGAGGTGACGACTTTCCACCTGAGACAGAAGAGGGGCGAGGAGTGGAGGACGACATGGACATGGCTGCAGAGGATCCTGAACTACTCTCGGCCAAGCCCAGGAGAACGGGACGGGATGGGGAGGGAGATGAGGATGAGGATGAGGAAGAGGACGAAGAGGACGGGCAGGAAGCTGAAGAGCGCAAGGAACTGGAGGAGAGTTCCACAGAGAGGATAGGAGAGATGCTCGAACTTCCGTCGTCCTCAGCCTCCTCTCCGCTGCACCACCCGGTGCTGGGCAGGAGGGAGGCCCAGAGGGAACGGCTCAATAAAATTCTGCTGGATCTGCTGCACAGAACTCCCAGCAAGAATGGTGAGGGACCGGGAACAAAGCAGGGGGGTAGGTCAACAGATATATAAGGGTCAAGTTTCAGGTTGTGACACATCATGTTGTAAAACCTGTTTTTTATACTTTTTCGGAATGATTAAGTTCATTATTGAGACAAAAAAAAAATCTGTCTGTTTGATAGTTTCTTAAAAAATGTAAATTTCTTTTAAACATTCATCTAACAGATGGGAATCTCAGTTTTCAGACCTGCTGCTTTGTTCAAGTCTCTTCCTCCCATGCAGTGTTTCAGTCTGTTCTTTCATTGCTTCAATCTGCTCACTACTATAAAGTATCATCTAAATCTAGACCAAATGGCTAATCTCGCTGTTCATAGGAAGTCTGGTGTTATGGTTTATCACATAAATGTGCCAAATGTTGCACCTGGTGACATGTTCCTTCATTACGCTAAAACATCGGCGCTATTTTGAGTCAGTCCCATATACACAGCACTCTGCTCCAGTAAACTAGAGCACCAGAGTGTATCAGTCCTCAGCTGAAAATAGTCCCCAGCAAATATATATTTGAATATATCACTAAAAAAAGCAGTACCTACCTGTTCCAATTTTTTACAAAAATGAAACTATATTTGTTTGGGTTTTTTTTTTGTTTTTTTTTTTAAGATTTACATCTTTTAAATGAACCAATAGGCTTGTGCCATAGACAGAGCAGGAGGTTAGACAGTACTGTGAGACAGGCTACTACATTGTGGGTTTTGGTATGTCTTTGGATTTGTTAACAGTTCCAAAATGTAAAACATTGCCATTCTTATCCCGCAGCTGTTTTAGGGTAAAATCTTCCACACCACAGTGCTCTGTCTTAAGTGTAAAGTGGCTGCAGGGAGTGTGCAGGAAGCTTTGCTGTCAAAACATGACGGAAAAACTGATAAAGTATGACTCTGTATGTGTAGATTAAGAAAAAGAACAAAGGAGGAAACTGAAAACCGAAGTGACATGGACTCTGTTATGGGAAGGATGGAGTAGAGTTTGCTGCTTAAAGTGACACCTTTTCGCACCTTTCAAAGTCTGACAGGTGGTTTCGGCTATAAACATTTTTTGGCACATCCTCCCAGGCTTACTCTTAGAAATTCAGTTGCAAAACTCACTTCTGAGCTTAATTTATCGGTAACAGAAGACACCTTTACCTGCCTTTGCCTTTGCAGTTTCTTTGATATAATACTCTGTGTGTCAGCTGTTCCGGTCTAAGCTCCTAATTCCCCCTCTCTGTGTTCTTCCAACAGCTATAGATGTCACTTATCTTTTGGAGGAGGGCGCGGGGCGGCGGCTACGGCGGCGAACGCTCGGATTCGGCGATTTTGTAGGCAGAAAATAATGTCGCTACGTGCCTGTCAAGCACACTGCCTTTCACTTTTGTGAGCAAGGGGCAGAAAATGGAGAGACAGCAGGAAGGGAAATGAGCATTGTTGGTAGTCCGACCATTAAGGACCACAATGCGTCCCTGGGGGCCTCTTCCAGTTTACCTCTTCCAAGACTGTCTTCTCAACCCTGAGAGGGTGGAAGGGGTTTGGAAGCGCTGACTCCATGGCAATTTCAGCTTTTCAAGAGTTCTCAAGGAGCACGAAGAGAGAGCTGACTCAAGACTTTTTGCTTATTTAAGTAGTATGATGCAAAACCTGTTTTTTAAAAATGAACATAGGAGAAATACCCCATGCACTTAAATGCATTGAATATTACAGACATGGGTAGCTGAATTCCACTAGCAAGCATCAGAAATGAAACAAGTGGTACTGAATAGAGGTTGAGAGAAGGAAGAATGGTTAGTTCGTTTTCAGTCTAATGGGAATGTGAATGCTGGAGAAATGTTCCCCCTAGTGGGACCCAGCTGCAATGACAAAATATATCAGCTGAGAGAGGAGCTGCGCTGAGACTGCGGGGGGGAACATGGCATAGGAGAAATGTAAGTTGAGCAGTGTGCTCAGATGCTGCTCTTTAGAAAGAGAGAACAAGAGGGGTGAACTGCACTTTTGGTACCATGGATATCGTGAAGCTCTGTGTAATGTATCTATAATGAAAACACACTAACACTCTCACAGTATTGGATGATGCAGTCTGAAAAAAAAGCAAGTTAAAAAGTCTATTATCTTTTTTCCTGTTATACTGTAGTAACTCATTTAGGAACAGAAGAGGCTTGGGGTGTGTTTGTTTTTAGAGTAAAGGGAGGGGAGGGAGGACTGAGTGTGCGCTTTTGTCAGTCAAAGTGTCTTGTTAAGGTTTTCATTTTTAAATTTTCTCGTGAGGCAAGTCAGCTTCGCCCCTCTTTTTTGGAGAAACATGATTCACCAGCTTAACTAAAATCAGGCGTACGGGGGGGACGCCGGCTTAACGCCTTACACAGCCGTGCTCTCCGACTGCCTTGTGTGCGAGTGTGTGCGTGCGTACACACTTATTGTGTGTCTGTACTCTGCCAGATTTCTTGAAGATATACCTTTTTAAAAAAAAAATGGAAAAAAAAAATTAAGGGCTCGATGGCAATTAACAGTTTTAAGAAAACTATGGAAAACAATACGTAACATGAAATGTATCGTGATGGTCATATTTTCTTATATTCTGTGAGATCGGTGGGGCGGTGTATACTGTATATTGGGAGGGGAAGGGACTTGAGATCTTTCTTTTGTCTTTAGGCTATGTTCCTGGTTGCCATGGAGAATGTTTTAAAAAGAAATTGTGATATTTGATGAGAATTTTTCCCCCCCAAATGCCTCTGTTAAAAAGGGACAGCTTGCAATGTCCCAGTGCGGTAAACTGACAGAAAAATGAGGAGAATGAGACACTGACGGAGGGAGAAAGAGTGGGAATGGGAAGCTGTACAGTGCCAAGTTATGTAAATATACACACTTTACAATGAGGAGTGTCTCCAAAAGCAATATCTTGAAAAATGGATTTTGTTTATTATTGTACTGTACAGGACTCAGCCCTAAATGTATTATGATTATTATAATAATGATAATATTATAATTTCTTCCGTTTGTATTACTATAATGAAGACACTTAAACTCGGAGGAAAATGTTTTTTTAAATGTCCATAAAATCTCACCTTTTAAATGTCCTGATGACATAAAAACTTAAGCTGAGTTTTTCTTTGCCTATAAATGAAATTCATCTATGTACTGCATGAGCGAGAAGAATGTCAAACGGACACAGAAGGCATTGGGACATGACAGTGACTCTGCAAAGACACCACAGTCACTGAATAATGTTAATAATATTACTTTTGAGGAGAAATGTACTCCTCGTTTTTTGCTGCAAAGTGTTGAACACTAAAAAAACAAACCAACATAAAAATGTTATGATATTTTTAAAAAGACAGAAGCGAAAGTAAAGCTGTCGGCCCAATATCATGTTGTTATTTTTGTTTTTCTTTCAAATAGGAAATGGTTCCGTTTTGTGATAGCAGTCATTGTATGATGCTTGTACTTGTATTTGTGTGTTTTGTGTGATTTGTTTAGTTATTTTTAGACAATCACAAAATAAGATGCAAGCATTGTAAATGGCAGACTGGCGGACATTTTGTGATGTGTACAGTTTGTCAAAAAACTTCTTCCACTCGTTAAAAGTTTGTAATTATGATTCTTAAGTCATGAAAAATGCTGTTGTTTTTACTTTTTTGTTTTATATTTGTTTTTTTGTTTGTTTGTTTTTTTAATAAAAAGCACTACATTATTGTGAATACACTTTATGTCGTTATGCTTGAAAAATCCTGAGCTTTTCCATAAAAATGCAAAAAATATCTTAAATTTAAGGGTAGTACAGATGTACAATAAATACTACTACATACTACTTACTGTAAGTAAGGTAAAATTAAGAGATTTAGATAATATTTCAGAGGGGCTTACCTATCGCAGTAGCTGTTAAGTTTGCAGTATATTGCATCCACAAGGAGTTGACCTGCATTTCATGTTTTAGCACAAATACCACAGTTAGCTGATATAGCCTCTCTATTAGTGCACAATACTGACGGGAAGGTATGAGCAGGTGTTGTGAGCTATTATAGCTACTGTGCTTAAAGTATAGGTCAGTAGTTTGTAAAATAACCACCTGATTTCCTCAGTGAATGTGCAAACCTCTGACTGATACATGACTCTCACTGCTCCAGTTTGAGCATGGAAAATAAAAAAGTTACCTGTCTTAGCATGGCTTCAGATGCAAAAAATAGAAATACTTGGTCTCCCGCAGTCAACAATCACCATTAATAAACACTACTTTCTCTCAGACTCATAGTATCTAAACTGACAAAATAAGTATTACAGGACAGTTGTTTTGGCACCGAACAGCTAAATAAAAACTCGGTTGAAGTAGCTGGATAAAGAAGATGTTTTCCCCCTTTATTAATAAGTAATTTATAACAACAGCAATGTAACTTTAGAATATAGACAAAAAACATATCAAAATAATAATAAGACTTGTTGATTTTACTCAAGTCGTCTTGCTTGGTAACTTACTGACCTCACCAGCCGGAATTGTAGACGTGGCCGCCATATTGAAAAGGTCAACATTAGCATGTAAAGACCAATGGTAAAGACATACAAGTCAAGTACAAGTGA
>JAQNCA010000008.1:6954453-6964867 GCA_029783725.1 Acanthurus tractus
AGTTGAGTTTTCTTTATTTTAAGAGGCCAAATAAAAAATGGTTGCAAATCACTGTTGCAGAACATTTAGTTTTTTTATTAGGACCCTTTTTCTGTTCCACATGAAGCTATTTTCCAAAAAAGAGTAAATGTTTAGCACTCAAATTCATTCATTGAATAGAGAGATTTCACATGATAACTTTTGTTACAGATTTTCGGATGAACCCTTATAGGTCAAGTATAAAAAATCTTTGTGGATCTATTTTAAAAAATGGGACTGTAATTCTCAGTCATATTTTTCAGGGTATAGTTAATTGTAAATAGAAATAGTTATGTTTATATTACTCTATGATAAGACCTTTGTTACTTGTGAGTCCAAAGTGGGAAAACCAAACAATGGCTATGTAAAGGGCCTTTCGGGATTTTAGTGGCCTTCTTTTGTTCACCTGTGGCAAGATATATTCAGTTGGATGTAATCTGCAACTTCAGTGCTAGATGGTAAAATTCCTACACATTAAACCTTTAAATTTCAGAGAATATCCCCAGAGGATTGTGTATTTATGATCAGATAAGTTACCTGCACCTCGCAGCAGTGATATGCTATGATGAGGCCAAGCAGGATGATTGTGGAGAAGCTGATGATGGACTTGAGTGCCAGGGAGTAGACGGAGCTCTGTGGCCACATGCATAGATAAACACACACAGATACTACATCATTGTCAAAGCTCAATCTATGAAATGGCATCAGTGATCCTCTTTAACCTTATAATCTTGCATACAGTTATGGATAATCCACATGCTTGATATAATGAACATGATCTTATGAACATACTGCGCATTTTCCTGCAGTTTATGGGGGATAAATTCTTATGCTTACTCAATGCAGCCTTGTTATAAAAATGATGAATGTGTCTGTGACAAAATAGGGAATTTAAAAAAAAGCATCTAGGGAGGACAATTAACAGGATTGCTTTTTTTGTCATTACAGAAAATGACAAATGAAGTAAAGAATGTGTTTTGTTATGACTTAAAATGTGATTTCTCTGGCAGTTGAGCTTTGCAAAGAACTGCTGATGGCTGCCTTTCAGAAAAGATAATTTTTGCAGTGTGATTTTTTTGTAATCTCTCCTTTGCGCTTGCAACTCTTTACAGGCCCATAATTGAGTTCACATTTCTTAATGGATTTTTAAGGGTCTCACTCTGGGTTCCCTTTCTGTCTGACCTTGCTGTATACGCTCCAGGAGAGCTCTGTCTCCATCACCATCATCACCACCCCAAATATCCCCACCGCCAGGGCGCAATCGTTCAGCCGCTGCCTCCTCAAAAACAGAGCCCTCCTGTGGACCAACCGCCAGCCAATGTTGTGGGTCTTCCAGTATGTATCGTCCTTGGCGTTCACCTTGTGTTTTGGGCTGGGCTGGGGGCTAGGACTGGGGCTTGGACTGGGACCCTGGGCTCCTGGCAGCAGGCCTTTGGCCTCAGATGGGTCTTTGCGATACTGGGACATGTCATTGTGTGGACAAAGGTCATCATCTTTGTTAGTGATGATGATCTCTGGGAGACTCTGGCGGTCATACATCTCCAAAGAAACGTTGCCTGACTTTCGTCGTCCTCTGCTGTCAAGGTCCTTGATGTCTAAGTGTGACCTACAGGGACCTTTATAGGGTGACCCACAGGGAGACATGGGGATGTCAGTAAAAGAGGTGACTTTCTCCTGGAGTCTGTGAGATCCCATGTTTCTTGATTTACACTGGTGATTACACTCCTTTTGTGCTTGATTCTGTCTGTTCCCCCCTGACCTTTTCTCACATTTCTTCTCTTTGCCTTTGTCTCCTCTCCTGTTGGAGCGAGGTGAAGGTGTGACATAAAGGTGGCCGTTGTATAAAGGTGTGGTGGCCATCGCCTGGGTCCTGTCCAGCCACACGGTCTGATCAGCTGGTGTTTGGATGTTTTGGTGTATCCCACAATGCGGAGAGCAGGCCTGAGGTGGAGGGGCCACCCTCAGTGGCAGGAGGGGACGGTGGTCCTCCACCTCATCTCCATCCACCACTGACAAGTTCATAGAGGGGGAATGCTCCATAGCAAGAGGGTTTATCGGCGGTAATTCACCTTTACAAGAGGTCTGAACTGGGAAATCATGGAGAGAAGAGGATAATGTTAGACAAGGCATTTCAACCACACAGAAGTGAAACAATAGCTAAAGGTAAACTTTCACTCAGTATTTTCGTATTCACAGGAGAAGGTTTCTTACATTTTTGGTTGCTCTTTCTTTTGTGTTTATCTGTCAGATCTATAATTTTCAAACAAGAGCAATGGAATAATTTCTCATAATAATTTACCCAGTGACAAATGTTTGTTTTAATTGATTTTTAACAAAAGAATTCATAGAATGGCAGCTCAAAAATGTTAAAATTTCTTCTTTGTGTGCCCATTTTTGCAAAGCTCTTATGAAATTCTTACCTTGAATCAATTTTTCCAGTCTACAGGAAAAATAAGGCCTTTAGACTTATGACAAATGCTTTATCCGGTTTACTTTCCCGAGTGCTTTAGTATTTAGTCTTCCTATGGTCCTGAAGGTCATATCCGCCTGAATCACAAAAGGTTCTTCAACTACAATCCAGCTGCAAATTGGACTCAAAAAACACCCCTTTTTTCGATATTTGCAGTTAAATAGTAAAAAAAAAAAAAAAACCTAAGTAAACTGCAACTCAGATGAGCTTCAGTGTGATCAGATCAAAATATTCGAAACGTTCTCACTTTGCATGTATGAACTATCCAGCAATGCATTACCAGCCACGGCATCACAGAGCCCCTCCCATAGATTGAAGCAAGGTTACGAACTTATCTTGCATATGACGACAGAAGAGGTAAATACCCATGGATATCCGTTATGTTGCCAAGCATTTATTGTCTTGTCTGGCTGTATTTCCTGCTTTATGATTGTCCACCGTCAGGACATCTTCCTTAAAGCTGCAGGGGCTTAATGACTGCAAAGACTCTAAGTTGCACATGTTGCATGGAGCAAAGGCAAAGTATCAGTCATCTGTCAGAGTTTTTTTTTTTAGTCAGGATTGGCAGATTTCCTCCTCCCTATGTGTGTGTATGTGAGTGTTTTTAGAGCATCTACTTATACACAAGTGCACTGGTGTCAAAAATTCGCCTAAAATGATTGTTATAACTTAATAAGAAATGCTATTATAATACTCTACATTAGCAATTTAGTCAATTGGTGTCATAACTGCCATTCCAAAATGGTTAAGTTTTTTTTAGACAAATCTAATCTTCTAAGGAGAATAATGGTCCTCACTATCAATTCAGCAGATTAGTATTGCAGATTAATCAAGTGAGACAGAGGGCTGATACTTATGAGCTTATGAAATATCAAATATGTCACCCCTTAACCGAACAATATGCACAGAGCATGGTGGAGTATTAAGCATTAAAGTCATCACAATGACATTCAGCATCATTTATTTATCTAAATCCTTGTGACAGATGGGTCTACAGATAATAGAACTCTCTCCAAATGGATAGACCTAAGGAGCAAAGGGGTGGGCTGAGCACATCCTGATAGCAGCAGCATAAAGAAAAGCATTATATATGTGTTTAAAGACAGAGGGAAGAGGAGGGTCATGGCTGTGCTCAGGAGAAAGACCAATAATATGGTGTTGGTCCTTTCAGATTTTTACTTCCTCAAATGTCCCTCCCGGGGAAATAGATTAATTATGCTAAAACCACTCCATTCTTCTGAGACTTCATCAGATGCTGCTGTCTGTTTCTTTTTTCGTTTCAATATTCTGCAGGCAGGGAGCCTTCAACTGTCTGCGCCTCAGTGCGTGACTGTTAACAGCAAACCCTTGTGGATAGTGTTTGGTAAATAGTGTCTCACACCCTTGCAGAGGACTAGATCCTGATAGTTTGCTGAAAACAACCTGAGACTGGAGCACGACATGCTGTGCTGTGGTGATAGATACCACAAAAGTTATGTTGTCTGTTTAATAAAAAGATGCTGAAAGGATATATGCACATCTGCAAGGCTTCAAATTAATTCAAGCCTCCAGCCAAGAGCTTGTAAATCCTGGCTGCTGTAGCTGGTAGCTAAGTACGTCAATTCGTCTTGCCTCCGTGGCTGGTAGCCAGCACGTCCCCAATTAGTCTCCTCTATTGCAAATCATCCTTTGGCCGCTAAGAAAGTGAAATTAAACGGGAATATTTTGAGTCCACTAATTGCTGTGGCTGGTAAATGGCAAATCTGCTTCATGCCCTGAATTTTTAGCAAGTGCCAGTCCCTCCTTTGGTCAGTTTACTAATTGCTTCAGTCTGATTTGTAAGGGTGCATTTGTTAAAAGATAAAAAAAAACCCATTTGGATGTACCCAGCAGTAAGTACATTTTGTGGCAAAAGGTCACAATTAGTGTTTAAGAAATATTTTGAAGTTTCAGGAAATGTGCCTATTTTCTGTCTTGCCAAGAGTAAGATGAAAACATTCCTACCCCTCTCATATCTATCTGAAAAAGTAAAATCTTCAGAGTTAGGGTTAGGGTTTTTTGATGTGGGATTGTATGAAGTGTCTATCTATAGTCCACTTACTACCCACAGTAGATGGTGGTGACAAAAAATGTACTTTTACATCATATTACCTTGCAGAACATGGAAATAAAGTGCACTAATGTATCGATCTGTTAGTTAGTTTGTGTTAATAGTGCGGCTTTAGTGTTTTAAAAGTTTAGATATTTGCTAAAGCCATACAGTAACACAGACAAGATTAGGACAATGATTGGTGATGTAAGAGGTAAAATAATTATTTTGTTACAGGCGTCTGGTGGCCTCGGGGAAAGCAATATGATGGCTTCAGTTTCCTGTGTCTGTCCACAAGGTGAAACTGTGAAAATATTCTAAATGAAGCTTACAATTGTATGTGTTTTTAATGTGTTTTGCTGCTGTCCCAGTCTATAGCACTTCATTGCCTAGCTTAATGTTCCTGCTGCTTCTGCAAGCTGGGGGCATACTGACTGCCGTCCACTTACAACCCCACTTCAACAAATCCCAACTATCCCTTTAAGTGCATGCTAAATCGGTGGGGCACTCTTTTAAGATCTCACACCATAAAATTTTATTGGATTTAGGTCTACTTTTGTCCAGCAGCTCCAGGGCTTTTTTTGGTAGGATGTTATTATCTATGGCAAGGGGGCTTTATCTACTCAACCCCATTCAAGACAAAAAAAGACCACACTGACAAATCAGACGTCACAGGCGAGCGGATATATATGCTGGTTTTGTCGATAACATCCTGTTAGGTGGAGGAGACGTGTCAGCGTAGAGGAGAGGCTAATCCAATCAGCAGAGTAATTAAAAACACACAGCACAGCACAGCAGCCCTGATGGCTGCATTGTCAGAGGCGGCATTCAGCATTTAGCACACAAGGATGAGCTGTAGTCATGCCAGGTCAGAGCAATGACCGCAACTACTGCTGTGCAATTACAATCAGAATCAGGATCAACAAAATTATTAGGCAGGGTGTGATTTGTGGCATTATTAGCACCATATTATCGTCCACACAATGCTCATAATCTTGATTCCCCTTCCTGCTACTATCATCATCATTGCTGCGGCTTTATCACACACCCTGCTCATTGTTTTCATTCATCTGCCTGCATTGTTTCCCAATTAGCCTTTTCTTCATAGCATTAGCTCTCATCATCTCCGCGTTTCATTTAGCTCAGTTTATTACTATTTAATTATCACCCGGAAAAAAAAAGAAAAAATCCAACTCCTGCCAGTGTTTTTGAGCTGCAGCCAGCATGCAGTTGGGAAACAAACCACCAGATGTCACCCACGCCTCAGTGCCTCCAATCTGAATTTTTATGAAGCAATGAATTTTGTTTTTGGCACTGTGTCACACTGGTGCTTGGTGCATAACAGCACAGGGAGTGTTTTTTTTTTGTTGTTGTTTTTTTTCATAGGATGAACTCAAAGTCAATTTGCACACATTTAAGCAGCAATATTGCAGGAATGAATGCAGCAGCAACAGGATGCTCCTCTGCTGCTGATGATACATTGCTGATGCATACTGTGTGTCCTCGCTTCATGCCTGGTGCAGTTTTGTCTGGTTTAACCGGTGACTTAGCCATCCTTCGTTTTTTTTTTCACCTCCGAGGGCCACACTCCATCCTCTGTGTGCAGCAGAGCATGAATCTGTAGCTCGGGAGCGCTCAGGATGTGTGACAGGCTGCCTAGGAGAGGGGTAATTCCGAAGGGCAGTAGAAGTAATAGGGTAATCTATTATACAGTCCAACTCTTTCTTCCTCCTCTTTGGCTCCCAACCCCTCCTCCCCTCCTCACTCCGCCCCTCTCTCAGTCTTACAGCTTCTCGCTGCCTCTGCCCTTGCATCAGCATTTCGTGAGGACAAATGAGAAGTAGAGTTTAACTATGCACATTCTCCCGTTGCCCTCCTGCAGAGCCCAGCACTTTCTCAATTAAACTGGAGTCCATCTGCCCCCATGATTCAAAGCCCACCCCCTGATGAGTGGGGGTCGCACACACAGAGACACACACCGTTCCAGTGTGGCAGTGCGTGACCACTACCGCTGTGGTGTATTATCACATGTGTGTAACCAGCTGCTATATGTTTCTGACACATCGTGCAACACACGGTAACAGTAGTCATAACACTCACAGCGGGAGGTTTAAAATAAAGAATGAAAGAAAGGGGATGAAGCGTGAAATGAGGAATATTGTAAACAGTAACTCATCTTTTACTAATTTAATTTTCACACAGAAAAAAAGGAAGGGAATATTAAATGCTGGGAAGTGATTTTCTAGTATTATTTTTCCAGTAATGTGCTTGTTTTTGTGATCAGTTTGTGCACAAAAACCAAAGGAAAAAAAACGACTAGGTTGTCAGAAACTGTGGTTTTTGTGTCCCTTTTGCCTTTTAGTGCTTTTTTTGTGAACACGTTGAGCGTATTGTAAAAACAGTGACCTGTTTGGGCAGCACACTTTGTCACTGTGTCTGAATGGACTCTTTTTTCCTCAGCACAGTCATGATTATCTAAATCAACTCTTCATTAGTGTTAAAATTATGTAAAATAGAGTGCATAATCTGGCTCTGCTGTCTTGAATAAGGTCAACTCATGGCGACCGATTAATTAAAACCTCTGCTTTCTCCACCTCCTGCTCTATGATCAACCCTTTCACCCCCATCACTGACATTTCTCTCTCTTATGCTCCATTTTAGTCCCACCTCCCTGAGAGACAAGGAGACAGAGAGAGAGAGAGAGACAGAGAGAGAGAGCTCACAATCTCCATCTCCTCCTCCTCCTCTCTCGTTCCTCCTCTTCCTCTCTCCGCTCTCCTCCAGCACACACTCCTTCTCTCTGATGCCGACTGGATGCAGACTGGGAGATTTCCTGCAGCTTCCTGAGTCTGTCCTCCCTCCTACTCCCTCCCCTCCTCCTTCTCCTCCTCCTCCTCCTCTCCTTCAACAACACCCGGAGCTTCTCCTCTTGCCACCTCTTTTCTCCTGCTCCACACCACCAGGATGTGGCACTCGCTGGCTCTGCTCCTCTCTGGATTCTCCGCTTTGATCCACGGTGAGCCTTGCGGTCTCTCTCTCTCTCTCTCTCTCTCCCTCTGTCATTCCTCCTGTTTTCAGGAATCAGATTGCAGCAGCGGCACTTTGGTCTCAAAGTGTGTGAATTTGTAGGAAAACAGGAATTGCGAGTCCGTGATGTTGATGCTTGATCTGTGAAGTGTACACCCGGAATGAGAATTGGAAGTAGAAAGGAAAAAAGACTCCAGGAGAGGAAAAGTGTGAATCATGGCTCACCTGTTTGCTCGCTTGTTTACTACTATGTTCTTATTTTTTCTGCATACGGATGCTGAGCTGACCTGAGAGGGTTGGATGCCTCTTACTTAACAGGCAGATTTACATCTAGTTAATGCAGCGAGCTAGATGACACAGACAGTGTGTAGAAGAATCTGATCAGTCATCTCATCACTTTTCTTTCCTCGATACACAACCCTTTTTTTCCCCCCCTACACATTTGTGTGCATGTCAGGCATCGCCACCCCCCCCCTCTCCACAGAAAACAGGTCACAGATCAGTTGAACTGCTCATATGGATCGGCTCTTCCATCTTGCCGCCCTGTTGTGGATGTGGTGCTGCAGACGAGCTGACGGGGCTCCGAGCAGCAGAAAGTCGTAGCTGAATATGAGGTCTGACAGTGGATGACAGGGCTGAGAGCAGAGCGGGTGAACTTATCCCTAAGAAGTACCAGCAGTGTTTGTTTGTGCTCTCAAGAAGAGGCTTTAGAAAAGAAAAGGGCAGTACATAAAAAAACTAGAAGACAGATAAGGCAAAGTTTAAGACTGCATTTGCAGCGGGCTGAATTTTTAAAGGCACTAGATTTAAGGGAACATCCAGGGCTTTTTTTATCTTGAATGGAACGAGCTTCAAATTCAGAAACAAAACAGTTTCTCCGAAGTATTCAACAGTGTTGCATATACAAGCGCAGTATGTTCTGTGTCAGCTTTTTTAGCACTTTATTGAGGTTATATAACTCCAGACTGAGTGATATTTTTAAATCCAAGACCCCATTTTTTAATTGCCTCACTATTGCACTGATAGAAGAAATCCTGGATGTTTTAGGAATCATTTTAAGTCAAAACCCTGTTATTCAGCATGATATGAGCGGTGCGTTTAGAAACCCTGGGATCTCTGCTGGAATATAAATTAAAATTATAAGTTTGGATGACGCTTGCTTGTGTCATAATGGACTGACGCCACAAAAACAACTCTACATGTTCAATTTGGTTTGTGTGTTTGTGAGTCACAGTGCAGTCTGCTTACCCCCCCCAACGTCCATTCATTACCTTGCACTCTAACATCTTATCTGTATTACTCTGAGCATTTCAAACTAACCAGATTATACATTCATTAGTACCAATTATGGCTTAATAAGGTTTCCTGCTATTTCTAATTAAATTACTTCTTGTTTACTGACTGTTCTGCTCTCTTAGTCTTTCTCCTGTTAGTTTATTTTTCTCCCATGTGTTTTAATATTAATGTCAAATTAAGTCTGATTGAGGAGCTGGACTTCTTCATGTTTAATTTGCAAAGCTTGAACCATAAAAGTCAGGATGAGTGTGACGGATGTTGATAACAGATCAGTTTTTCTTTTTCCGGTTTCTCTCTCTCTCTCTCTCTCTCTCTCTCTCTGTCTCTTTCCTCAGTCTATTTTCTTTTTAGTTTTATTCCTCTGGATGTGTTTAAAGATAAGGATGTTTGGTTCCTGAGGGCTAAATTTTCTGATTTAATCAGCTGATTTTTATTTTAACAATGTCCCTTCCTGATCTCCCTCCTACCCGTAAGTCTTATTTGATTTTCTTGTGAGATTTCCGAGGGAGAATTTCTTTCGAGGTGTCATTTTTTATTCCACTTACTGGAAACACAGACATCATCTGTCATGAGGGGCTGTACAGGTGAAGCAGACTTTAACACAAACCAAAACGAGAGTTTATAACGGATTGGAGCTTCGCTGTTACAGGTGAACATTTTGTTGGATTTCAATTCTCTCATATTTTTCTGCCTCTCCAGTGTCCCTGCAGGGTCCTCATCAGAGGAACTTGTTAAAGAACCTGCTGAAGGACTACAACCGGATGGAGCGGCCGGTGGGCAACGACTCCCACCCTCTCACCGTTGTCTTCTCCCTCAGTTTGATACAGATCATGGATGTGGTAGGTGTCTGCAGCTCCAGTTCTCACCCTCACTGGACACCATTGGGCTGTCTGATGAATAATTGAGTATGTAAGAAAAAATATATCTCTAATATTAAAATGTTCGCTAATGTTCTGTTTTTCTGGGACAGCATTTGTTTGTTAATTAGGTAACACTTTATATCAAGCTAAACATATTCACTCTAAACTCATTGGTGATTCATACGCGTATCAAAAGCATATTGCTTCCTTGTTAGTCATTATTGGTACTTTGTAATAAATAAGAAAAAGTTAATAATGCCTTATTGTGGGGGCTAGGGATATTCAAGACACTTGGGGGACAAGTCTTCATTAATGGCCCAGTAAGTGTAGAATATGATCATGCAGATTAATGCATTAATAGGTGCTTCATAATGACCAACAAGGAGCTAAAATACTACTAATATGCAGGCTTATAAGCAACAATTGAATATTATTTAATGTAGAAAATAATCCATAAAATTAAAAATAAAAAACGAAATTATCTTTTGCCTTCAAGTACAGTTTTTGATAGTAAATGTGGTTTTATTTGTGGATTTGGAGATAAATAGTAATTTTTGCGTAATCTTAAAATATATAAATAATATGCCTCTATTTGGCACATGGTTTATAGAACAAATGATTTCAAATAAAACAGACGCGCTGAAATTTCTTTAAATGTTTTTGCAGGATGAGAAG
>JAQNCA010000008.1:6983245-7008513 GCA_029783725.1 Acanthurus tractus
ATATTCAATATAATGCCCCTGAAACAGTCCTTTAACTTTTAACTAAGAAATCATATTTCAACCAAATTAACCCCAGTTTCATCTGATTATATGTCTGAACATACTTTGACCTGCAAATCAAAAAGTTCTGTGCTTTTCAGATGTTACTTCTCTTCATATCAATTGTGATATGAGGAGAATCATATCACCTCAGACTGTGATTTAACGGTATTAAGGCTATTCCAGTAAATGATGAATGGCATCAGTTAACATAGTATTAATAATAATAAACAGCTGGTAAAAAATAGCTTAAAATTTGGCCTCTTTCTTAGTTTAAAATGGAAAATGAGGGCCGGCGGTGAAGTGCGCCTGCAGCCAGGATACAGCGCCCACGTGGGGCAGCTCTAATGAGATGAGGATTTTCACCCCTGCAGTGTCAAAACAGAGCATTGTTCCATCGGGTGCATTAAGAGATCCTGTATTTTTAGTTACTAATACAACAAATCTGAATTATAACAATTACTATATTTAATTTCTTACCTCAGTTCTGCTCTACCTCCTCCTCCTCCTCCTCCTCCTCTTGGACGCAGCAGCTCTTGTTGAAGACTGTGAACATCATAAAGATCTGTGCAGCAGCATGTGACCGTCAAAATGTCACGGTGCCCATTCTTCGCCTTCAATTATGTGGCCGTGGACCTTTTTATGAGCAGCCGCGCTCCCTGCGATGGAGCCGGCTGAGCTCCAAAGGTGGGACCAAATCATTATTTCTGAAATGAATGTCTCCAGCATTTGCACACAAGTCCTGAGATAAGTCATGAGTTTCAGTTTTGAGTCTTTTACAATTCATAATGAGCGCTTTACAAAATGTAATGACATCGTCACAACTGAACCTCGGATTTCTGTTTTTTTTTGCAGCTTTAAATCTTGAACCCAAATGGAAATTGTTGTTTTTCGTCTGTAATTTTCTCCCCACACATTTTTTGCAGACTTTTTAGTGACCATTGCATGGTTTTTGAACACCAGTGAAATTGTTGTGGGTGTCCCTTTTTTTTCCAGCTGGAGTTCATGAACACATCAGCGGCTCTTCACAATCCTCCCCTGCATCTTGGATGTTTTGGTTCAGTTCAAACAAAATGAATTTGATGAATTAAGAGTTGACTGGCTGAGAATAAACAGCTGATTTCAGGAAATGAAGGGGATTGATTTCTTTCACCGAAACAAAATAACATTATCTTCCTGCTTGGCAGAAGGAGTCAAACATTTGGTGTTAAAGACTTTCTTTTGATTTTGTCTGGTCTAAAGTCATGTGGGCTTGAGTCCACAATCCTGTAATTAACACCACAGATTTTGTTTTTTTTAAGCAGGAAATGTGTGGACTGAAGATTATGAAACACAGCCTTGGCTTTGGTCTGTTCTATCATTTGTCCATTTCCAAAAAAAATAAATAAAATAAAGTAGTGCCATTGTGTTTTCTTATTCAGTCCAAACCTCTCAAAGCTACTGAAACAGGGATTAGGGGGACACTGAAATGTTTCCTGCCAGAAAACTGTCACATCTGTTCCCCGTCATGATCGGCCCTCCTTCACTTCCCATCCAGCGAGGCTGTAACACTTCAGTCTGAAGCGCTGAGAAAAAAACAAACAATCCCTGTCAAATCAGCTTCAGCACCTTAACCCAGCTCAGCCTGACAGCCAAATGATTTTTTTTTTTTTTGCTCTGAAGTTATAATTTACCACCAACGACTGAATACGAGCTATTTGCATAAATGTCTTCCACGCATGCACACAAATTACAGGACTCGACTCTCCCATTGTGAGGCCGCTTAAGTAAACCTTGGGGGGAATGAATGAAGCGGCATGAATGAGACTGTCACCACCTCGCTTGGCAGCTCACAAAAGACACATTCATTTAAGTAAATTATTCAGCATTGCTGTCACATTTTTGACCAAATTCAAATTGAAGCACATTTAAAAGCTTGTTAGGTTCACGCGTCTCGTACCATGAAGAAGTTAATTGGTCCCGGATGAGCACTGCTGTTGCTTTATCGCTTTAAGTCTTTATAGGCGGACAGTCTGACATTGGTCGGGTCCCACTGGAGAGCCTGGGAATCCATACATTGATAAACACAACCTGAGTGCTTTATCATTGAACAGCTGGTAAGAAACGCCCCCCCCCCCTCCCCATACAGGTTACTGCCAACATAAAGAAAACATACCCATGGTGCATTCAATGTCCTGGAGGGAGTCAATAAACTCAGACCAACAGCTTTTTTTCCCCAATATATAACTTTATTTAAAATATTGTTACAATTTATTACTCTACACAACATTTTCAAACCTTTTTTTTTTAGCCTTTTTCTTATATTGGTTAGTAAACCTTCATGTGTTTTGTTTTTTTTTAGATATAAAACTCTCCGTTTTGTAGCCTAGTTTTGCATCAGTTATTATTTGACGTCTTTAGACACTTTAAACAGCTTGTTTTGTTGTGTAATTAGCTAGTTCTCCGTATACAGCCGTTGCCCACGCACAAAATTAGTGATCCAACATTGGCTCTAGCAATGTACACTCGTCATTTCCCCAAATTTTTTTATAGTTTCTGTTTAAATAAATAAAAGTTTTGAGTTGGAGAAACGAGAGTGCATTTTGTCCAGGAGATATTCTCGTCTTCTGTTTTTAAAACGACTATTTACAGGTTATGCTGAAGACAGACAAACAAGGCTTAGGTTTGTTAATTAATGTCACTGACTACTTGCTGTGGAAACGCCCCGTGTTTCAAAGCAATGAACAGAAATTAATTACACAACGGCAAACACTTTTTTTTTTTGTTTTTGAATTTTTAAAAACAAACACCTACATCCACCCCCTCATGTTAGTCATGGGTGGGACATGTCAGCTGAAATGGGGAAGCCAGCAGCTATAATGCCCTCCGTTCAGGAGGGGGGATGGGGGGCGGGGTCGATGAACATCAAGTCTACACAGAAGCGCTGATGATGATGATGATGATGATGATGATGATGAGACGAAGGTTGCAACTCTCAGCATCGAAGGAGGAGAGACTCTGACCGCCTCACTGCCGTCGGTCTGAACCCTCTGAGTCTGAAACGCTGTCGAATTCAAACGGACGGGAGAGATCTCACACAGAAACCTGCCTTTTTTCGATGGATGTTATGGAAATCAGCGGGTGTTTGTTGGCACGAGACTCAGAAAACTGATGTGTTGCTATGGCAACAGCATCATCTAGCCTCTACTTTCGGTGGCAGCTGTGATGAACACAAAGTTTCTGAGCCTCACTTGCGGCCGTACAATCCGGCATGTATTCATCCGTCAGGTTCTGTGTGAAATCCGGTTCTCTCTCTCTCTCTCTCTCTGTAAATAATCATTCACCCACAATCTGAGGCGGTTCAGCATCTCCAATACAAACACAGGTGGCCCACAGCACAGCGGACACTGACAAAACAAACACGGGCCGACCAGACAAAGACGTGCCTCTTAACATTCCTGTCATCTCTCAGTTTCTCCACTTTTAACACTGCAACTATGACATCTATCTCACCGACAGCCTGAACGGACGACAATCGACAGGATGCACACCTGCCTGTGACTGAAACTGAGACTGAGACTGAGAGCGAGACGGGCACCTGGCGCAGACAACGAGACAACCCAAAGAATATTTAAAAAAAAAGAAAAAGAGCAGCGTTTTAAAAGCATATTCACAGCAGCAGGAGCCACAGGGACACAGAACAAACATCAAACAGTAAGAAGAAAAAAAAAAACACTGCTTTGAATACATTATTGGGAGGAGTGAGTCAGTTGGCTGACAGGAATAAAAGGAACAGAGGCTGAACTGAGCGTGTTGAGCCAACGTGGTGCTGCCACGGCAACCACATCCCCCTGTGATGATGGGGAAAACCAACCTGGAGAGAATAAGAGAGCAGAGGACAGAAACACACACACACACACACACACACACACACACACACACACACACACACACACACACACAAAATCACACCACCTCTTTCCTTTCTTGCTCTTCTTTCTATATCTTATAAAGAAATAAACAGAAACATCATGGTCCAACAGCTCCAATTCTTCTGTCATCCATCTCTGAATTGGCTATTACTTCAGCTGTCAAATGAACGTCCAGCAATCTACACATTGCAGTTTCTTTCTCAATCTAGCTACCTAGGGCGTGTGTGTATGTGTGTGTGTGTGTGAGAGAGAGAGAAAAAAAAAACACACAACGTGCTACAACAGAGTGGCGTGTATTGCTATAGGCTGTTAAATAACTGAGACCTGTCTGTAGAGGTAACAACTGGATGGCAGATAACGAAAATTTCTTGCTGTGCTGCACTCAGTTTTGTCAAACTATAAAACACACGAGTGGAGGGATGTGTGTGTGTGTGTGTGTGTTTTCTGCTGAAAATGCATGTAATGGGCTGTAAGCATTTGCTAGACAATAGCAGAAACCTCCCATTTGTCTCCATCTGTCTGGCGTCTCCGCTGTCGTACGGATACAAAACCTCATCTTCATTTACTGGCTCTAACACCGACACCTCATCACACACGTCCAATCACAGCCCAAAAGCTTATCAGCGACTTCAATGATAAACAGAGGACAGACACACACACACACTCTCACACATACACACACACACACAAACATATGCTCCAAGGTAACTGACTGAAATCAAATTATAACTAAAGCTAGGTATGAATTAAACATTTTATTGAACCAAAAAGCTAAGCTCAACTGTAAGGAATTTTTTTTTTTTTTTTTAACAAACTGAAACTTGAACTTGTGCTCTACAAGCAGAGTGAGTAAAAATATAAACCAACATCATCCTCAGTTTCGGGTTTTTTGGTCACGTGCTGGAAGCTGAGTGAAGCACGAGAATGAATCAGTAATGGATCGGCTGAGATCAAACTGCTAGCCCTTAGTGGGATTATCAAAACTCATTCAGTGCATTCAGGTGAAATCAATACATTTGCTCACGCACATTGTCTCGATTCAGAAGCATTTTTCTTTTATCAGCATGTAAACCTGCTTTCTACACAATAAGTGAGACAAAAAAAATGACTTAAACTCAACATCTACAGAGAGAGAAAAGAAAAACATTTTATCTTGGTGACAAAACTGAAATGCTGCTCAGAAAAACAAACAAACAAAAATATGTAAGATTGTAATATTCATATGTAATGAGCACATAAACACATAACTAATACTGTACTCAAGTGCAGTAAGAGGCAGAAAGCTGCCTGCATTGCTATGAATCCTGATGGTCGTGGTCGCAGTCATACTTCATGCACCATCAACTCTCGGAACAACACACGCATTCAGTACACACATACATACACACAGACGCACGCATGCACGCACACACACACACACCACCTGTCCTCCTTATGTGGTTAATGGACAAAATGCAGAGGAGTGATACTTTTGGGTGAGTTTCAGAGCCCGAAGGGATCACTCTTTAAGAAGCTCTGAGAAGATTTCCTGTGACTAAATCTTTCCTACACTCTGCTGCCCTCTGCTGTCTGTTCAGAAAACCACAGCTCAAATGAGGTACACTCCAAGAACTTTCCTGTGCTGATGTTCACAATCTGTCGGACAGATTTACCCCCCTTTTTCAAAAAAACATCAACACTTTGGCCCCGTCAGCCTTTTGTTCTAGAGGTCATCTCTGAGGGAAGGACAGAGTCTCTGCCCTCAACTTCTAAGCTCACCACAATAAAACACCTGCGAGGGGGATTAAACACACACACGCACTCGTTAATGGCAGACTGCTAGCAGACATCAGTCTGAGGTTGCGTGGGTTGGATCAGAAGACATGGTGAAAAAAAATGGTTATTTAGAGCAGCTTGAAAGCCATTCAGTTAGTGTTTCATTGTGTTAGATTAGGAAACCAATTATAGCTCTTATATCAATCTATATTTTTCAGAATAAGCTTGTTAAACATGTACATAATTTTAAACACACCCCCGCATCTGTTTTCTGTTAGTTACATGTGTGTTGCTTTGTTTTCTGACAAAGACAGAACACTTCTGATCTTACAGATTAGAAAACATGTCGTTTTTGTTACAGTCCATCATCAGTGTAATGTGTGATTTTGCTTCCATTCTTCATCACTGACGTTACAGGAGGGAAAACCCCATCTTTCCGTATCCCTCCCTTCTTCTTACTTTCATCTCCATCATTTCAGTTCAGCAGACGAGGGCCACGCTGAAGACTTCAGATTGAGCAAATTGTGCTGGAGAGCCGAACGGACGCAATCCTCTCCCACGTCAGCTCCCTTGTCCTCTTCACGGAGGTCTCCCTTTGCGCGAATGGTGCCGCAGCTCTGGCCCCGACCGGTCACACGCTGCATGTGTGCGTGTTACGTCTCGACCAGCGGCGAGACCTTTTGCTCGTGTCCTGCCCCACGTCGCAGGGCGGATGCATGGAGGAAAAACAACAGAAAGGCTGTGGAGCTCTAGTAATGAAATGAAAGTTGGCTTTTAGTTTATTCTCCTTCATCTTGCTGTGTGTATCCCTGGGGTCGCTTGAGTGTGACTATTCCAATATTCCAAATGGGTCACTTCCAGTTTGTTTTTCAGGGCATGGAATCGCCTCAGTCTGTCACTCAGTCCTGTGTTTGTCGATGGGCGCTCTCTGGGGTGGCTGTGATGATGCTAGTGGACCAGTTCTAGTTTGTGCGATGACATATGGTTTTAGGAAGTGGCAATCTCTCCCCCTAGGTGGCGCCATCCCTTCTGCTGTGTCTCCAGAGGAGGCAGATACTCTGGAACACAGAGACACAATTCAGGGGAACAAGTTGGCCTTTTTTTTTCTCCATTTTTTTATTAGCTTGCAAAAATGCTGCTGCAGCACAGATCAGTCGGTGTTTCAGCAGCAGTGTCGCGGAGAAAAGTCCCTGAATTTCTTCTATGCTTGGATAAAGGATTTAAGTTCCACATGTGCTTCACTCTTAGACATGCCTGACCTTCTTGGTTTCTCCTCAGCTGTTGCTCTTCTGCCTTTCAACCTCACCTTAAGCAGTTGCTTGGCCACATAGCTGTCTCACATGGGGCAAATAGTTTCAATTTCAACCTAATGTGTGAGCCTCGTGAAGATGTCTGATAACGAGTCACATGTCTGTACTTGTTTATGTGTCGTCTCAGTGTAATCTGATCGCACTGGAGGAGAATTCATCTCTTACGTAAGTGCATCTTGAGGCTCTAATAAACTGTCCATAAAATGCAGCTTTTCCGCTGTTTTCCCTGCTCTGATTTTGTCAAATTATAATTCCACAGAAGCCTAAAAATAAGACTAAATAGTAAAACAAGAAAATCGTATCTGAATGCACCCTTTTAAGACCTGGGTGTCATTAAAGTCAGTGAACTAAAGTTACTTAAAAGCTAGTTAAATGTTCGTATTTATGTCTGGCCTTTTATGCACTGAAATAAAAGACGGCAGCACACTTCAAGTCCTCTCCCTGCCCTTGGCCTTTTTGTCAGACAGTGAATTTTTGCATAATTCATGGTGCTTGATGGGTGCTGTCATTCAAAGCACCGCTCAGCACCACATCTGAATACATATTCCTCCATCATTTGCCCTAGATAAAATCTTAGTCTCTTACCATTCAGTGCCGGTGCTTTGTTGTGCTGTGCTTTGTGTGTGTTTCAAACAATATCACCGCTCTGTATTTAGAGCAAAATAAAAAAAACAACAAAAAAAAAAAAAACGCTTGCTGCTTACCATTGTTGCTGCAGTTCTTGTTGTCCTTGTCAGACGCCTCTTCCTCAACCTGACAGCAAAAAAGAAATCAATACCCAGGAAATAAAAAATAAATCATTGCAGGGATGAAAAAAAGATAAAGCTTGTAGAAAACATGTTAGTGGCTCTTTGTGTTATGAAAGAAAAATGTAATAATAAGCTTAATTTAGAATTCCAAAACTTGGCATATCGTCAGGAGCTTCCCACACACAAAGAGGAAAGGAGTGGCCCTTACCTGTTTCCTCCACTTCAGCTCACAAAAGACTCGCTCAAAGCATTCATGCATGTAGTTAAACTGGAAGGAGAAGGCACAAAGAATTTTTATAAAGCCCTCAAGTACAACACAATCAGCCTGCATTTTTTTTTCGATTATCTTTGCTTTCTCTTACTATTTCTTTGACTACACATGAAAAAGTGTATTTACTATGATAACCAATAGGAAATCTTATCAAGTATTCATGGAATTTTACAAGATCTTAAAAACATCCGTCAAAAAAAGACCACATATTATAAAAATGTGAGTAAACATAGTAAAAAAAAAGGCCTGCAGAACACGTCAAGCAGCTGCATGGATGTGTGCACACTCACGTATGGAGTGAATATCTTGACCCAGCGAGGTTTCTTCTCTCCTCTGGCGTATTCAAAGCAGAAAGCCATCCCCTCTTCATCAGTGTCCCAGCGCTGCATCTCCCCCCATTCAAAGGCTATCACCTGATTCTGAGGGAGGCACAGTTTACAGTATGTAAGCCTCATGCATACACGGGAATATAAATGTTTATCTTGGTTTGATTTACAGAGGAGTGTCTGAGAAATGTATGGAAAGAGGCAGCAATGATTTGAGTTTATTGTACAGCTTTAACTGGTTGCTCCTCTTGCACTGTAGATACAGTTTTACTTAACAAGCACGGACAAACACACTCACCTCCAGCGTGCCGTCCTCGGTGCACGCGTGCAGCTTGAAATGATTGATGCTGATGGCTGTGATGACATGTCCCTTCCTCCTGGAGTCACAGGAGCAGTGGGGGAACGACACCTCGTTGTAGCCCTCACATGTCCGCAGCAGACTCAAGTACTAACACACAAAGTATTCAAGAGCAAAATACATCAGTGAGTGATTCTGTACAGTAAGCTGGTTATGGAAATCCATATAAGATTATGCTTACATGTCTTTCCTTAATCCAGTTATTCTAAAAACCACAGGTTAGCAAGCTGTGACCAGAGCTCTCACCTCCCCACAACTACGTGACTGAGGCAATAATGGTGCACAGTTTGATAAACAAAAAGGCAACTCTTTTGCTGTAAACAGCTGACAGAACTTAGAAGTTTATCTTATCAGTTTATAATAGGAAAATGAATGCAGTTATGTTCAGTTTCAGTAAGAGTTTAAATGCACAAATAAGTGTAACAATCTCTGCTTTTACCCACTACATTCACAGTTCTGTCTTTTTAATGCAAATTCAGACTTTTAGTGGAAATTTCACAAGATACAAGGGAGCGCGGTAACCAAATATTATGTTTTTCTCCACCTGGTTATTTTTAGTCTCTGATCCCTGTGAAGCAACACAGGTTTCCTGTTTGCATCAACAGGGCTGATGTCAGATATTGCCTCACATTTGGAATGATCAGATAAGTGAAGTACGTTTAAACCGATGTTGATTTTACATTCATTTATCTAAATTTGCCCTTTAAAAGCTTGGGAATGTTGTGGTGGGTGGTTACATGGCTGTGAGGGGAGTTCACACACAGAAACCCTCACACAAGCTACTCTCAGTTAATGCTCTACAAACATCAATATAAACTCAACCGCTTTATCTCTGTTTACACCACAGAGGGTTTTATTTCCAAGTGTGAAAGGGGGTCCTGGCTTTTTTTTTTTTGGTCCTTTTTCATTTGGTAATGTTTTGGTGATGGCTCTGGTTGGCCGGCAAAAAGCGTATTCATCCCCAATCCCCTCCCCGAACAAAGAGTGGTCTGTGGGACTGACCGTGGCCATCTTGCGCTGCTCTGCCAGCTTCTGCAGCTGGTAGGATTTGTCCTCTGTTTTTATGAATCCCTTCTTCACATCTTCCAATGCCTAGACAGATGAGAGGGGGTGGGGTGGATGGTGAGGTTGTGGTGGCATTAAGAGATACAACACAGTTTATCAGTTAAAGTCAGTGAATGAAAAACATTCAGCAAGACATTCTGCCTCCTGTAAACCAGCTCTACCAATAACAGCAATAACCTCCTACGTTTATTTTAATTCTATTATCAATATTTTTGCAAAAACAATGTATGAAATGACAACATGATAATTTAAAACAAGTATAATTCACTCTTACAAAGCATTATAACTTGAATTTTTTCAGCTTGACAGAGCTTTTCAGTGAGTTTCAGTTCACTGTCAGCTGTTCAGCCGCAACTTCACAGTTATGGTTCACTGAGCGATGTCATGGTTTTGTTTTGTTTGAGGTTAGTTGTCCTTTTTCAGTCAGAGAACTCTAAAGCTCACTGTACATCACCTGCTCAGCACCAAACAGCAGGCAGACTCTGTATGGCTGAGCACTCAGCTGCTAAAGAGTTAGATATTCTGACTGGAGTTGGTAGGGACAAAAACAGAGCTAAAAGCCAGAGGACAGGTGGGCAAAAACCAGCTGCTTCAGAACCAGTGATTCGAAATCCAGCTGTTTAGATTTGACAAGATCTAACAAGTTTGTCAAATCACATAAAGATATATGTAAATACTGTGGTAAAAACTCACCTTTTCTGCCCCAGATGGGCAAAAAATGTGTAGATTAATGGTTGAAGTATTCTGTATTGTGTTTTTTCAGAAGTGAAAGCACCTAGATGTGCCGACTTTATACGTAGAAATCACTCTTATGAGTCACCGCTGAAACTCACATGCCTAACATGCTTCAGGTGGCGACTTTTGTTAGTCAGTGTAAAGCCCGCAGGCTCCTGCTGTTGTTACAGTTATTTTTAGCACATTTGCATTAGAAGATTTTTTTTTTTTGCAGTTCACACTGTGGAAAAGTTTCCCTGGCTTGTAGACTATCATGGTTTCTGGTTAAGTACATAATTTTTGAAGCACTCAACTATTATTTTTCCATTCGGGGTGACATTTTTAATTCTCTGGTATCTGATCAATAATAAATTGGCTTTATAATTAGATCGGAATATTTAGTCAATAATGCTTGTTGCATGTTTAAGGGCCTGGACCTGTACTAACTACTAAGACTGCTTTTTGTGGCTGTAATGTCATAGTGTGCTGGGGAAGCTGCCTCCAAGACGAAAAGGCAACTCAAAACTTATAATTTATAACTTCAGTATGATGAGTCTGGCAGTATTACGCATTAATAAGATCATATATAATCATATTGCAAAAACATAACAAAAAGCAGACTTTAGTTGTTCAAATACTTGAAAAGGTGGAGAGCTAGAAGATTTTGAGACCAGTTCAAATGGTTGACAGAAAAAAGAGTAGAGACATGCATTTAAAGCCTCGAATAATGGCAGATATTTGAAATGGAAAAAAAAATCAAAAGATCACATTTTCTGCAGAATTCCCTCAAGTCCATGGTAAGCATGGCGCAGTTATTGTTATTACCTGGTGGAAGCAGTAATGCAGTGCCAGTGGGTTGTCTCTTAGCAACTCCTCCTCCTGGAAGCTGAACAACCATTTGCGGAGCGCCAAGCAAGTCCCCGGCACTGCCGATGTGTAATTCTGCACATAAAGCTTGTGGGGAAACTCATTAGGTGCCAGCTTCCGCACTGCAACAAATAACAGAGGGAAGAAAAGGAATTAGGAAAAGGATGAATAGCGGGGGGGCGGTATCTATTTGGCCATTGAAAAAAATTCTAGCCTGGACCAAAATACCTGCCCTTGACTAAAACCTCACACACACCCTTCAGCGAAAAACATTAAACTAGCTGTTTGGCGGATAGAGGTCTTTATTTAGAAAACTAGTGGTCATCTAATAAAGTCACCCAAGCGAAGGCTTTTAAATTAGACACATTAGTGTATGTGAAAATGCTTTGTGTCACTCTGAAACACTCATACATATCACATCAGTTCAGTTCTTACCAAAGGAGTGGTTGATGACTTCAAAAAGGGCAAAGTAGCTCGCCATAATACTGTCCATTCCGACCTTCATCACCAACGCCTACAGGAAAAAACAACACAGAGCCAGTTATGTAAGAAAAACATTGTTTTTAAATTTCTATTGCATCATGATGGTTTATAAAATCTCTCTCTGCAAATGTTCTTTGTTCAGTATAAATGTAGATTTTTCACTTGTTATTAGAATATCCTGTGTTTTCTTATTTTGACATTGTCTGCCTTTGCAATCCTTCATTGATCTGGATAAGTTCAGTCTAATTCATAACCAAACAATGGGGCAATAAACTGCACAGTGCAGCTGGAGGACAGCTTCATCCCGGACGTCATGTGATCTTACCTGGTACACCTGGTCTGTGGTGCTGTTCTTGCGCACTCTGACGCAGATGGTGGTCTTATCTGGCAGAGCTATCCGCAGTTCGACATCTGTCACTCCATTGTAGTTCTGCACACAAAGCGACACAGAATGAGAGCAGCTGTAGAGCTGCGTTAACTCGGGTGGATCAACAAGAGTGTGAGTCAGTTTGTGTGAAGGTGCCTGCAAGTATTTGCTCCGAATTACTAGAAAGTACTTCAGGATTAAAAAAACAAACAAACAAACAAGACATAACTAAATCAAAAGTCCTATCTGTTTGGAAAACATAATCCTCCTTAAGTGCTGGAGTAATTAGCTGGATCACATTTGTCTCTGCTACTGTCATTCCTCATAATACTAGAAGGGCAATAAAAATTAACTATTTGATTGCTAAAAATATTATCTTTGTCAGACTTGTGCTATGATTTGCACCCCTGGAACCCAGTCAAACCACTTACTTAGCCTACAATAAGCTTGAAATTAACTTAACACATGCAGACATCACTAATAATGAAGCCTGTTCTCAACCAGGGGAACTAACAAGTATTAAATTGCAGTAAGGAGTTAGGGTTAGGGTTAGGGTTGATCCCGTTCCTTTTGAGGACTGGTGGTTGACCTTTTAGTGCACCAGACGGCAAACATGCAAGAGAAGCTGGATTACCATTACCCTTTATATCTAGTAGGGATAGGCAAATGTGTGATTTTGATGGTATGTTTTCATGCAATAAACTTTGTGTAACTTGAACATTTTTCATTTTTTTGTGTTTTTCACTCATGTACTTCTTGGGGAAAAGTTAGGGTACAGCCCTGTTATAACATCTATTAAAAAAGCTCAATTTTGATCCAACTTTGGAAAACACAGTTGACTGTAAAAAAAAAAAAACCCAAAAAAACAAGGTACCTGAGAAGAAGTTTCGAAAGGCTTACAAGAAAACTTTCCCTGCTTAAAAACTTGCACGCAAAGCTGAGAATAGAAATTTGTATAGAAATAGCTACATCGAAATCTAGTACAGTCTGTATCGGAACAACAATAAATAGAAAACATACCTCGTCTGATTCAGAGAGAAACTCCTGCATGATGTCACTCTCCCCAATAACCCGCACAGAGCAAACTAGAGACAAATACAGGCAGAGAAAGATGGAGAGGGTGAGAGCGAGGTCAAAGAAAATCAAATAAACAACAGATAGTAAAATGTCACTTTGCCCGTATCTAGTGCACTCAGGAAAAATGATCACAACCAGTGCTTGACATATTTTCTATGCTAACAACATAATTTCTGAGTGCATTCATTCAGTTTTTCCCTCTTCTGTTATGTGGCTATTATGGATTTCAATGGCTCTAAATAGCTTATTGTACTTGAATGTCAGCCTTTGAAAACTGAGCTACAATTGTTCTTGAATTGCAAGAGGAAAGCTTTTCTTCACGCGTGTTAAAAATCAACACACAATCGGGTTTATAGGCCAGTGACCTTTTGTAAATCATCCTACCTCTCTCGAGATATTCTTCCAGGCCTCTACGGCGAGCATCCAGCTGCTGTTCAGACAGGGAGAAGGGCCATTTACCGGGAAGCTTTGGAAAGTTGAAGTTGGAAAACTCCCTCTTTAGGTTCTGGTGCAAGATGGCAAACTCCCTGTAACGCTTCGAGCACAGCTGTCTGCCTGACATATACACGTTGTACACCTGTGGTGATCGTGACAAAGACAGGACAGGCAGATCGTATGTGTTAAAATAAAACAAACAAAATGTTTACATTGAGATATTCGATATCAAAAATAGCAACAAAATAAAAAACATTTTCTGGCTGCTTGGAAGAGAAAAATGTAAGGTTATGTAAGAAATTTGCACTCACCACAAACCTCTCTGAGTGCTGCTCTACATGTTTGTATGTGGGAATGGAAATGGGCACCGCCTGCTTGTCGCTGTAGTCATAGTTGGGTTGGACATCCTCTCCTCCTTCCAATCCATCGGCCTCCTGGGCTGGAACAGACAGCACAGCCAGAACCAGCTCCTTTTCCCCTGCACGGATCAGGTCCACCACCTGCTTATGGGTGGCGCCTTCCACACTCACGCCATTACTGACGGGGTAAAAAGGTGGAGGGAGAAAGAGACAGAAAATCAGCGAAAAGGTACTAGACTGCATGGACCAACATATCTTTGTATTTTCAGGCTGAATTTCAATGCCCTTAGATTATAAAGTACTTCTTTTGATATCCGTCATGTAAGAAGTAACAAGTGCTTTTCCATGATACTCCTGTTCTCAAGTTTTCCTTAAGTAATCCACATTTATATTACCAGACACCATAAGCATGTAGTTCAGACAGTTTTTAATGTTCTGCCAACTGCATGACTTGTAACTGCTGTGGCATGCCTATCATACATGGCATTAAACTGAAAAACGCTTGTGGTGATTGGCTGTGAGCAAAACCATAAAGATAGTCTTTATTGCTTCATCTTGGTACAAAAAGTCGCAAGCTAGTACTGACTGTCTGGAGAAGCTTGATACAATACTTGGTACTGGGTTATTTCAGTTGTTTCCTTAACGTTATCAAAAACTGAGGATGTGTCCTGGACTATGCTAATAAATGAGGATGTAAAAATTCAACAATCCTCTCCCAATACCAATTACATTGAATCAACTCAGTGTCTGCTGACATCAAGCCAATCTGATAGCGGTGCTCTTATCCCCACCTTTATAATCCAGGGAGAAATCATTTTTAAGTGAGGTAACACGAGGTCTTGAATAACTGTGGCAGGAAGGACTAAGACGTTGACTCACTGTGATTGAATAAATGCAACTAATAGATTAAAAACTGAATTCTTTCAAGACTTTTCTAAGATAAGTGTGTCACTGTGAAATGGCCAAGACAGATGATCCCATTAACTAAATACTTATGAGCATGATCATATTTTTTATGCAGCAAACATTCATTTTTCACTGGTGGTGTGTGTTACTATCTGAGCATTTTTTCCTCAATTGATAAACACAGTGTTGGGAGTGTTGTGAAACCAGGTCTCTAATCTCTCCCTCTCCTTTGGTTCTGTAAGACGCCTCCCTTTTTGGCTTTGCTAAGGCCAGATGGCAGCAGCATCAGGTGTCTCTGTTAATCTGTCTATGAGAAACAGCGGGACAGACACAGGAGAGGAGGGAGCGAGCAAGAGTGTGAACATGTCCACTATATACCATGTGTACATTATAGCTAATAAAAGTGTGTCTGTGTTATTATGGATCCAACCAGGAACAAACAAACAAATAGATAAATAAATGGAGAGTTGTCTGGGTTATTTTAACTGACCAGCAAAATTGGGGGAGGGAGCTGGTGAAAAAGGTGGAGAGAAAGTGGGAAGTTTTATTTCTTTTTATTTCTTCAAAATGATTTCTTATGCTTAAGCTCTCACGTTGGACTCAAGGGGACTCAGGGTGCAAACCATGGTCTCTGATGTCAAAATTAAGGATGCCCACCATCCACTCTGACTATCTCCCTCAACACTGTTCTAATCCCACCATCCACCTGTCAGAAAGGTGTCTTAGTTGCTGTTTAGCTACAAAAAGAGCTGGTAAAATGTGAACTCTGCTTGGACATGAATTAAGAAATATTATCACTTAAGTAGAGTTGCAGTTATTGTTATCAGTTATTTTCAATATCACGAAATGCAGTCAATATGGTCTGTTTTGATAAAAAGTCTAAACTCACAAACACTGGTAAATTTCTGTAATAATTTACATAAGTCTAGAGTGATACATGAAAAACAAAGTGAAAAGGAAAGAAATCTAAATATTAACATAAACAAGAGATAAGTGATAAGCTCTCCACACTGAGTAGTGAGATATTAGGTGCTGAGTATAACACAAATATTTGTTCAGCCTTTGATGATAACAAGCAAGAAATTCACTAATGTTTTACCAACCTCATGACAATATTTTCTCCTGTGTATACATAAGAGCACAGCTGGTGTTTTTTTTTTTCATTGAATTCCTTTTTAAAGATGTCCATAAAATATCTGATGTTTCACACAGATAACACTCAAGCAGCAGTAAGACGAGCCTGTAAATAAACAACAAGTTCACTGGATATCACAGGTAAAACAGCCTGTCCTTGTCCGTGACATTTTTATGCAAAACGCTGACATATGCCATGCTTGACTGCTTGGAGGTTTTTGCGAAACGGTGATGCCGTTTAATAAGTCACATGACAACCACTGGTCCTGTCATATGACCAAGGAGAAGTTTAAGAGTTAACATGGTGAAAACTCAGGTTGAAAGAAATCTTTTCGATGCCTCAGCAAGTAAAAGCAGACCAGTGTTCCTTGTTTTCTGTTTCTCTTCTCCCTTAGTCTAATTTTAGTTTCAAGATAACTCACAGTAATACATTAACATTTTTTAACTTCTAAGATCTTGACAACTTGGCTACAAATACACATGAATGTCTAAGAAACATACTTAACCATAGTAATTGTACAAAATAATTTATTATTAACATTTAGTTCAGTTTATTTTTTCATTATTTATCTATTAGCCAAGGCCAAAGTTTACAACCATGGTGGCAGAAAAATTAAGTTTTGTTTCAACAGCATTATTAGAAATCTTGCTGTCAGCAAATATGAACTCTGCAGGAAGTGGAGACTTCCTTTCTCTTGATCTTGACTATTAAGTACCTGCTAGAAGTTAAAGACTAGAAGACACTTCAAGCAATTCAGTTGTTTTCAACCTCCAGGGGGGAAAAAACTATCAGTTTATTTGCTTGAGTTTTCTTGGAATAACAGAGAGATCTCAACCAAAAACACTTCCACAACACGTCTCCAGGATCAGTACCGTTATGTCCAAACCAACTCCAAAACATTTACATTGAAACAGGTAAAGGTCAAAAACAACAGACACTATTTCACACTGTCTCTTGTACACAGCTGTTGTGGAGGACAGTCTGTCAAACGATCTCCTAACACTCAAGAAGGACACACACTCGCACCGTATGATGTTGAATTTGAGTGACAACACCGCCATCCACTGTCTTCGGGCAGGGTCAAAGTAAACATCCCCACTATTATTGCATTTGACAATTCAATGTCAACAAGGCTGTCGATTGAAATTTCCTCCTGACACAACCATTGCTGAAGCAGGCACTGCGCAAAGGGCTAGCTAAGCGAAATGCTACCTGGCTCGTTCGCTAGCTAAAGCTAATCAACATGCACAGCCTGTTGTCCAACTTATGTAAGCTGGTTAGCTTTCTAGTTATAGCTAACTGGCTGGCATTAGCTTGATGTAGCTACACCTCAAATGTTACAAATATGTCCGAATGGCCTTTAAATGAATACACAACGAGTTTGAGAGCTAAATGGCCACTTTTTGTTGTCACAACAGACAGGTGACGTTGCGTTACACCTTGAAGACGGCTAATGTTAACACATGCTTAAAATTAGATCAACATGGGCTGTGCTGTGGAGCTAGCATCTCCATGCTAACTTCTGTTTGAACAGACAGAGGCTGACTTACACCTCCAGGATCCTGTCACCCTTTGCTATCCCGGCTCGGTCCGCTGCACCTCCGGGCAAAACAGCGCTGACATGCTGAAGAGGAGCGTACAGTTCCCCGTTGATGCTCCGGAGCTGTCCTCCTTCGCTAACTTGACCGCGAACATTGAAACCGTAGCCGGACTCCGACTTGACGATCCTCACCATCCGCGGACCCGACGTTACCATAGGCGCGCTCTGGCCCGCGGTAACGGCAGACGAGCCGACAACCGGACCGTTACGGGATGCCGAAGGGAGAGTCGACCGAGTTTCATCGCCTCCTACATCCGCCATCTTATCCACAGGCCCGAGCCCCCCTTTCCAGTCGGTGTCTTCGAGCAAATTCAAAACAACACTCGGGCTCTGTCCCTCAGTAACGTTAGCTGCTCCACAGACCGACTCTGTTGTTGATAACCCGCCCCTCGGTGGCGTCACGAGACACGGCAAAACAACGTGACCTGCCGGAGGCGTCACCGCAGGTCCGCTCTGTTTGTGTGGTAACTCTCTATTACCGAGTTACAAAGGCCTATCATTTTATTATCACTCTACGATTACCTAACAATTACCGAAACTGTCACACTGATATTTTTCTGATGTGTCAATATTGATAATGAATGAATTGATTGGCAGTTAATGAGCAACTTCTGGTTGTAAATATTTTCTTGCAATTTAAGAATACACTCTATCTCTCTATATGTAGTCACTATAACTATGCTTATTACATATAATGACAAAACAGGGGTAATAGAAAGGCCAAAACTATTTAAAATTGAAAAACAAAAGCCAATTATCATTATGTGTTGTGTGTGTGTTAATTATCTGAGTGACACTCACACATCCATGTTTGTGTTTATTGTGATATTTTTTCTCCTTAAAGAGAGCAGTCAATCATTTTGAATATCTGTGTAGGTGAAAGAGTTACCAGCTGCTTGTTACTTCACTTTTCCTGCCTCTCTTTCCATTGATTCTTCATCTTAATATCCTCACCAATTTGCTGCCTTGTGACACAGTTTTTAAACTTTTGCTAAACACTGATTGTGCCTTGTTTCCTGTAATCTTGTGCAATTCATCCACGAGAATGTGGAAATAATGTGCAATAAGAGGTCCTGATTACTAACTATCAAAACAGATAGGGGGAAGTGAAAAGTGAAATCATCAGCCGTGGTATTCATTTGGAATGAAAACATGCAGGTTGTCAGCCCTCAGGGCTCATAATTACTCATTATTACCAAATTCATGACATTAAAAGAAAACTAATGTGACAGCTTACTTGAGTTTAGTCACAGATATGGATCGAAAGTGACAACTGATTAAGAAGCGCCAACAAAAATATTGTATGGTAAAAGAAACTAATCTTATTCAATAATGGAAAAGCCCTTTGAAGAAAATACTTATGAGAAAATACTTGACTTTAACATGTCATGTTCACAATTTTACATCAGAACTTGTACGAGCGGAACAAATCCAACTAATTAAAGCGCTCATTTGTTCACACTGTTAAAATAAACTTGCATTATTGCATGTGACAAACCAAATATTTTTGTGGAGTTTAACATCACATGCTATTCATTTATCCATCCGTCTTCTCCATCCCCTCGTCAGAGCAGCATATTCTGACATGCACTCAGTGAAAACAGTGTAACCAGGTCAGGTCGCTATTCTCTCACAGGGCTAATGCATGGAGACAAATGCATTTATGGTCACACCTAGAGGCAATTTTAAATTTACAGTTCATCTAACCTGCATTCCCTTAGACTATGCCTGGGAACTGGGGCACCGACTGCAAAGCCCCACATGGGAAATCATGCAGACCTCAATATAGAAACCCCCCCCCCAGCCAGCTGATCAGGTTTGAACTGAGAACGTCATTGGTGGAGCTGCTGCAAATGCCAAGTGATGATGGTGCCATTCTGCTGGGCCACACCCATCAGATATTGTTTTTAATTACTAATTTTACCAAAAAAATTTAAGCGTTATATGCAACAATGGCCAAAAAAAAGACTATTTCATGTAATGTAGTCCAACAAACAAAATCATTCAGGTACATTTAAAGGTGGCTTGAAACCCCTCTTAGAGTCAGACTGCTTAACTTCTGCTGAAAACCCCTGACCGTGTCCTCAAGTAATACATGTGAAATAATTATAATTGTTAGAATATAACCACATAGCTGTAAAAGTAGAAAAAAAATGGTAAGGTTGGTGTATTGACTCAGAAAAGACACTTTACTTAAATATCAAAAATCAGAAACCATCAAACACCATAAGCCAGCAGTCATACCAACCTGAGTAAACTGCAACAAAAATGCCTGAATGTGTTGAATTTTCTGTCTTGTTGAATTTGACCTTCAATTTTTGTTTAAGGGAGGATTTGCAATTTCCTCTTTCACTTCTCTGTATGATTAAAAACAACATCAGGGACTTCTCTCATGACCTTCAGTCATTGACCATGCAGTGACACATAAAGTACACAAGTCAAGTCTCTCAAAGAAAAAGACGTTTATTTCATTGTGTGTTACAATATAATTTGTTTTTTCCTCATTGTAATTTAACAAATATTTGTAAATATTTATTTTGTCGTCAGAGGGGTTGTCATGCAGCACTCCTCTCTTTCACAGGAAGGCAGTCTTCTACATTAACCACAGGGTGGCACTCGGATCCCTACTTTTGGCCTGTGAAGTACTTGTGGCACAGGGTAGCGATGCCACCAACCATCCTTACAAACTCCTGAAAATCCACACTGTTGTCCTTGTTTGAGTCCAGCTCGCTGAAGATGCGGTCCAATGCTGCCTTGTCATTGGCTTTCTGCAGGTGAGAAAAGTAAGAGCGCACATGTGGACAAACTTTACATAACATTCAAACATACAAGTCACTCCTTTTTGCAGGGGTTTATTATAAGCCACTTGTTGTAGCTTAGTTTTCAACCGCCTCTCTCACTGATTATAAAATGGCAGAATTGTCACGGGGTCACATGCACAACCACAAAAGCACTGCAGGCTGCGATGATGATGCACAAATTCTACCAAGAACATACACCATCCTACCAACACACAGCATGCAGATGTGCGTCCTGTTGGTTGTGCAGGAGCGACATGGAGAGCAGTCAGAGGTCACTTACCCCCAGCAGTTCCCCGAGTTCACTCTGAAGCAGCTCTTTCAGCTCACCCTTGGTCAGGGTATTGGAGTCCCCCTCCTTGCTAGCATATTTACTAAAGGCATTGATGAGGAGGCTGATAGCTTGGGCAGTCTCTGACATGATGATGGCTGCTTAAAAAGGACAGAAAGTAAAAAAAAAAAAAGGGAAAAGACACATTGAATTTGTTTTGTATGTCCTTGCATTAGTCGCATTGTCGTCAGAGTATTCACATATTAAAACTACCGAGTTTCATTATACGTCTTCTGGTGACTAACTGAAATGTTTTTATTTAATGCTGTTGTGGCTCCATCTAGAGGCAAAGTCGAACACTGCTGGTGTACACTGGTGCACATTATAACAGATCATGTGGCGCTGTGGTCAGATTTGGATTGCAACAAAGAGCAGCCTTTATATCCACTACTTAAGGGGAATAGCTACAGGCAAAGAAGGAGAAAAAGGCATCTGAGATTATGAGATTATGAGTGCAGACGCTTTTTGTTAAAACTGGACTTCAACAGACTGTTACAAATCTTTTAACCATCAGATCAATGTTGGTAGTTTTTTTTCCCCTCCTGATAAACAAGCAGTAGTTGGCATCATTGCTTGTGTCTCTGCCAGTGTTTTCCTCTGTTTTTTCCGTGGAGCTGGAGTTAAAAATAAACTCAAGGTTTCCACCAGGGCCCAGCTACTCTTATTTTCCCCCATCACTGGTCTCTAATGCATCATCTTTGTGTGATGACATACATATTGTTATGGCAACAGTTTAATCTCTGCGGGTAACTCAGTTGAACCAGGTATAGAAGCAGGTCAAGACTTGATTTAAGTCCCAGTAGTGATATCTGAACAACGCTCTCTGAGCTGCATATCCTAAACATTTTTCATTATGGAAAGTCAGTTCAGGTTACTCTCCTCTTTTGGGGTGTGTCAACTGAGGGCACTGAGCCAGCAGAGGGTTTGTAAACAGATTCGAACACAAAATGACACCATAATACTGTTCCAATGTTAAATTTATGTAAGAACAAAGTCTGTTTGGAGTCTGTCTATTAGCTGCAAACCAACTCCCTTACGTTGCACTCGCTTTATGAGTGTAAGTGACAATAAAACCTTCTTTATACATAAATTTGCGAGCTTGATGCAACTTCTAAATATGCAATGCATGTAGTTTTCCTTGCAGGGAAAAGAAGTCAAAGATAGCTAAAAACATGAAAACTGAACACAGGATTGGCAGCTTTGTTGTGTTTAACGCATTGAAAAATCACTGAATTTACGATAAAGTTACTGCATTCAAAAGAATCTCTTATCAGAAAAAGTTTCAGTGCATTTTTCAAAATCAGTAGTTGAAGCCAGACAGCAAATAGATTTTTCTACTCACCAGTGCTGATTTGCAGGAAACTTAAGAGTGGGAGTGAGTCTTGGAGGAGCTGCAGTGATGGAGAAACGGATGCAATGACTTCTTTATACACCACCACACCCTTTATCCCTCCCTCCAAAATGCTCCTTTCATCTCGGACCACTCCCACTTCACCACCGCTTGTTTTTGTCACATTTTTTTCATTTCCAAATGTATTCTTTATGAATCACTGTATTGTTGCTTAAAAATTCTTTGAAAAGCAGCTGATGGTCATTTATTCTGGTTGTTAGGGAGCCCGCTATGATTCATTATACACTTCATAGCTACAATACACTTTTTTGCATAATATATATAGTAAAATGCATGTTTGTGTTCAGAAAGGTTTTTCACAATGCTGATATTTAGCAGAATTTTCCATAAAAATGTCTCTAAATGTTGTGAAATCAGATTGCATTTGATTCTGCACTCGGGTTTTAAAGACTGCAGGCGTCATGAGCGTGAACAATGAAGCAGTGTGCTGCATCTTCAAAAGCAAAATTTGGATGTTTTGCAACACTTCATGCCTGTTGCAAAAGCAGCAGAACAATTTCAGACAAATTTTGCCTTGTAAAAGTAATTTTTTTTTTTTTGCTCCTTGATGGGATATATATTTTGGTGAAATCAGATTGAAGATTGAGCAGGCAAGGGCGGGTTACTGTTACTGTGAGAACTGAATTGCTTTGTATGGATACAGCCTGCTTTACATAGAGCCTTTTTGTTGATCCTTTAAAAGAAAAACAACCCAGTTTTTGTAACACATTTTAATCTAGACCCTTGCAAAAACAACTCTCTCAACACTCTCATAACAAGAGACGGGTGCTGGAACTGTTGAGAGGTTTTAAGCTGATTTCCCAACATTTTTTTTTTTTAAGCATGCAGTTTGAATTAATATCCCATCTTCTTCCTGTTTAAGTTTACAAGTTTGGTTGTCCTAATGATGAGGACCAAAACTGATGCAACTTCTCTTAAGATATACTTCCTGAGAGGGCTACTGCTCAGAGAAAACAGAGGATAAAGCAATGAAAATTTAAAGTGAAATGTGTATTTTTATTTTCCATCCATGCATGCATCACAGGTTACCTTAATTACACATGGTACCGACCAGCTTCTAGTGTTATTCTCTACATAATTGACTTTTCTTCTATTTCTATTTACTTGTTTGGGATGCACATAATTCTTAAACGAAAATGGGCGCGTAGACTCGATGAACGGTGAGTGGGTCCTCTCTTCTTTACAATTTTGTGGCGAAGGCTGTGACTCAGAGTCATGTCCCTGAAACTCATGACTCACCCTGCAGAGGCCAGGAATCAGAGACATGGAAATCAGCACTGTGGCGACCCTGTGTGTGTGTGTTTGTCTCTGCGTGTGTGTGGTCTGTTGTATGTGACTCTGACTATATCAAAGGTCTTTTCCTGTCCACTCGTCGGAGGTATAATTGTTATGGCCTCTAATTAGCGACTTCAGAGAAGAGCAGATCATAGGTTGGGAGTCAAGTCGCTGTCACATGAATTGACCGACATTCGTATATCCTGCGACTGAATTTATAATGCAAATGCAATCCGAGATCTGATTCACCGTGTGGAAAAACGTGGATCAGATTTTTTTCCCATCTGCCTCCTTTTGCATGTAACTCACAGACACAGATTTAACAAATTAGGAAGGGACTCTCCATTGGAGAAAAACCGCATTCTGACTCTTATCCAGCTGTGATTCATGTGAAAGTATTTGCAGCTGCAGAGGTTTAAATCATATTTTTGTTTTTAATAATTCAAACTCAACACCAGGATTGCAATCACACACTCATGCTCTCTAGTGGTCAAACAGAAGCACGCCGAAAAGACAACTTATTTACCTATCCACTTGTTGCCAAATGCCCCTATGTGAACCTTAAATGTCCCGTGCTGCCACAAAAAACACTTTCAAGTTTAACGTACCATGGAGTCATGTCTCTTCCCAGTAAACTCTTCACCACCGAGACAGTTTTAACCAAAATCCTAAGAGAAGGATGCTTATGCTTTAAGTATTATTTGTACTTTTGGCTGTTTTATGTCTTTATTAGAGAGACGCAGTGGAGAGATGACGGGAAATGAAATATTTCACTCAGTCAACTGTTCAATTATGCTTTGTGTAAACGTATTTTTTCTAGCATGAACGTATGCAATTCTGGTTCAAAGCACACTCCACCCAGTTAGCAATAAAAAAAAATTGGAAGAGAAATTGAGTCTGAAAATACTACAATTAGCCTACAAAATACCCATCATGCATCACTTTTTCATTGCAGAATGTAAACTCCCACACAAGCCACTAAAGCCACAATTTTATTTTTTTACAGGCCTTTGTCCACAGCTGGCGTTTTAACTTGTAATAGCAGGAAAAGCTCAGGTGGTAACAATAACACCGGCAATGGTACGGTTATATTCAATTACCTACCAGAAGGTGAGTCAGGACACTGGAACTTAAGCAACTAAATGGAATGTAGCTGTTATTAATTTTATTATTCACAACTGTGACATTTTGATTTTTACTTTGACATGCCAGTGTCATCTGAGGTGGTTATGATCTCATAATCATCCCTCAAACATGCAGCCAGGCCAGGATGACAGTGTCAGAGTCCATTTTTAACGTTTTTTGGTGGTTTTCTTGCGGCATCATGGGGATTCATATCACTGGATATATCATCTTAGCTATTAATGTTACTGTGTTGGTTCTGGCTTACTTGTAGCGACAGTGAAAAAGAAACAAACAAACAGGGAAGAGGAACATTTTTACAAGCTGCATCATCAGCTACAGCGATAGTCTGATTTTGTCTCCAGTGGCAACAGCTACAAACCGGACGCTGGAAGGGCTGGCAGGGTCAGGACGTCGGTGTGGCTGTTCAACAAACTGTCCACAGAGAGGGGCTGTTCTGCCTGTGTGTATATCCAAGGAACGTTTGCTTGTGTCTGGAGTCACACCGATACACACCCTCTTTGCTATCGGCTGTGAAATGTTATAACTGAGTGTGCAGGCTGTGAAAAAACTGAAGCTCTTTAACTTTTCAGTGGAAATTTGG
>JAQNCA010000008.1:7021334-7036004 GCA_029783725.1 Acanthurus tractus
GCCCGCATGTGGCATGGACAGATCTTGGCCGCATAAACCAAACCACAATCGGCCTGCATGTGGCATTAACAGACCTGGGCCGCATGTGGCCTGGACAGATCTGGGCCACATAACCCAAACTATGGGCCCGTATGTGGCAAGGACAAATCTGGGCCACATAAACCAAACCACAGTCGACCCGCATGCCATCAATGCCATCATATAAACAGTGCTGTCTTTGCCAGACCTGGCCCACATCCAGTTGACATACCACTTGCCGTGCCAGCAGTCGGCCAGCACTGTCGGCCTAACTCCAGATCTGGCCCAGACCTGTCTGCTATGTGGGGTGTGACTGGTCTCCTTCCTCCTTAGGCCATGAACTTATCAATCACTACTAGACCAAATGTGCATTCATTCACAGCAGAAGGTAGTCCTCAAGAAATACACAATGTACTTTTCTTGAAACAGATTTGCTAAATACGACAGTGCAAAGCTGTTTGGATAAATTATGTATTAACTAACAATATTTTTTTAACCAATCACAAGTAGAATTAAAAGTACTTCTAGCTAATGGACACAGATTTCATAGGGAAAGTTTTGACAGACCAACGCACTGTTGGCTTTGGTCCTCCATTTGATTTGTTAACAACAGTAAAAAAAACAAATGACACCATCTTTATCTTTTATTAATGAAGATACTATCCTCCCTGACCCTTTCATCCATCTTAAGTAAGCAGCATGTAAACACTGTTCCTCCTTCATTCCTTCAACGCTGCGTTCCCTGTTTTTCTGTCCTGCTGTACCAGGTTGAGCAAAGCAATTGAGAATCTCCAGAATTTCGCTCTGGCTGCCGATCCGTCCTTCAGACACTTCCAGCTGGACGTCTCCAAAGAACTCAAACTACTGACAGAGTTGAATTTCATCCAGGGTGAGACGGGCGGAGGGGAGGAAAGGGTGGGGATGGAGATAGTGGAAGGGAAGGGAGTAAAGAGGAAAAGGAGGGGAGGATAGGCTTTTTGATGAGTTTCTAATCTCACTTTTTCTGTCTAATAAAACATGAGGATAAGAAATATAAATATAACTTTGATATGTTAAGAGCAAATCGTGTGAACTCCACATTGAAATCCTTTTATGCTACAGCTCCCTTGGCTCCAGTGATCGATACCCAGCGTACTCTGGCTTACGACCAGCTCTTCCTGTGTTGGCGGCTGCCTCAAGACTCTGCACCTGCCTGGCACTTCTCCGTCGAGTATCGCCGTCGGGGTGTAGTACCGGGAGGGGCCTCTAGGGGAGGGATAAGAGGAGGATTGGCAGCCGCCCGTTGGGGCTGGCAGCGACTGGATGACGTGAGTGGAAGCAGCGCTGTGATTGACAGGTTGGAGATGGACAGCGTGTACGTGCTGCGGGTGAGAGGCTGCAACAAGGCAGGTTACGGCGAGTACAGCGAGGAGGTGTACCTGCACACCCCACCTGCACCAGGTGAGAGTGCACACACAACTGCATAAATACACAGGCTTTGACTTTGCCAAAGGGAAAGACGGAGTTAATTATACTTTTAGACAGCTCCTTGTTTGTAGGAAAACAGACACACCTTCATTCATGATTACAATCTTGCATGAAAGATCCATTTGCAAAGGAAAATCAAGATAAAATAGAATGGAAAAGTGCCTGTTTGATGTGTATGACCTATTTAACAGGTAGAAAATTTATGATAGGATCATGAATTGTGAAAACATGAGTTTTAAAACCTAACACAGTTGGATTTTATGACACTTTAACAAAGTCAGGGAGTAAAATTTTGGAAAGAACGTGTTTGAAAGGTGCCAGGACGGCACCACAAAAGCTGTATAAGCATTACACCACAGCATAAATCACTAAAATACCTCCCAAACACTGGCAGTTCATAATGCAGCAGTTTACACCACAACACAACTTGACACCTGAGGCCTGACACTATTTTCTGCATTGGTTTGAAACCATTAACGACCACACAGGGTGCCTGTCCTGTCCACATTACATGCATTTACAACAGACTGTCAATGAGTGAAAAAGGGTTGATGAGTCTAACGAACCCTGGGATCAAAAATCCTCAGGATGGTGCAAAGACGACATGAGGAGATGGACCATGCATGGTTGCAACAGGCTGTTTCCTGCCTCAGTGGACTTCTTTTAGCAATGCCAGTGTTTCCCAAGATCCTGGCAATTAACTCTGGAATTACAATCTCGTTGTTGCTCCGGTGGAAACTGCTGATAGTGAGCTCAGGGCTTAGGGTGGTCAATGTGCTTGTATGGATTCAAAAGCTTGTGACAGAATCATTTCAAACCAGATGTTGTTAAGAAAAAATGACTACCTACAGGGTTCATTTAGGGACTTTTTTTGTACATGACAACATTTCAAATAAAAAAAAAAAGTAAATCAGTATTTTAATTTAGTTTTGCTTTGCTCCCCTGTGTAAATACTGTCCGCTCACAGCTGGCTACCTCAAGCTGTCGCTGCATGCAAACTAAATTAATGACAAAAAAATGATCACTTCTTTAAAAGTAAAAGAAGCTTATGACAAACTGCCAATAACAAGCCAATTAATTTCAGCAGAAAACTTGGTGTTCCTCCGTCTACCCTGTGTAGTCGACTCCACTAACTATTATATATATGTTATAAGCAGTACTGCACTATATATTGCTACGTATTTAGATTACAGCTGTAGAACCAGCTTTTGTTGCTTTATAAAACAGTCAATAAGTTGCCCAAAGCCATTTTATATTAATGCCATTACAGATATACTAATGCCAAATAGATAGCGTTCTGCCTGAGAAATAAAAAATAATAATTTTGATAGAATAATCATATAAAGTGACAGAGAGAGACGTGATCACTATAAGAAGTTTCCACATTGTTACCTTAGATGAAATAAGACCAAACTAACCTCCATTAAACTGAGATTATCCTTGAACTTGTTCTGTCTGAAGGCTCATCCATCACCTGCTTAAGGTGTCTCTTTCACACATTCCTTTTTTTAATCTTCCATTTAACTATTTTAGGCCAATGACTCATAGCTACTTAAAATCCTAGACAAGTGCGTGGCAGCTCTAATAAAAATGTCACGATATTCACACAGCAACCTGTAGCTGCTGTCATCCAGCAGCCGTTCGTCTCCTCACACCTACTATTATTTATCAGACACAATAAAAGCATTAGGGTGGTAACCATTCTGAGAAGTTAATAATTCACTTCTTTTTCCTTTCTGCCCATCCCCGTCTTCTTTTTTTTCCCATTTTCTTCACCTCTCTCTCCACTTTCAACACATCTTCACTTTCCTTCTCTTCATGTCTCCATCTCTCTCTTTCTTGTGCATTGTTTCCATTTCACAGCTTTATACTTGTCATCCTCTCCTGCGCTACCTCCACGCTGCCAAACTACATGCCTCCTACAGAACGTAAGAAGTGCACTCATATCTGTTGACCACCCCTCTGCTTCCTATACAAGCATAATTGTCTCCTCTCCTCTCTTTCTCTTTTTTAATGGTCATCCCATCCCGGCATCCTCTGTTCTTCCATCCCCTCATCTTAACACCCACTCACCCCTCTGCCTCCCGCTCTGTATCGAGATCTGTCCGAGCGCTGATGAGGTTTGCAGTTTGTTAAGACCTGAGGCTTAACAACATGGATCGGGTTCAGATCCAGGGTTTTGTTTTTTTTTTTAATGGTCGAGTTGAGTGATTGGTGAATTTCCTCGTGTCCCTGTAGGCTGTTTTTCCTTCCTGCTATTGCGTTATGTTCCCTCTGTAAAATTGTTCTTCCTTTCGGAAAATTCTGCACTCTCCCACAGCCAGAGTTTCTTTGTGAAACCTTTTTGTATTTACTCCCTGAGTCATCAATTTATGGATCAGTGTCTTCTTCTCTTCCGGTGTTGGTGGGGGGAGGTGCATGCCTACTCTCTGTTCCTCTCCCCGAAGTCTTTCCTCTCAGTTGCTTCGTTTTCTCCCTTAGTTTTATTCTTTGTGCTGTTCTCTGACTGTAAATCTGTAACACTTTCCCTCTGTTGCCTCCCAAACTTCTCTTTGTGTTTCATTTTTGAATGCACTCTTTGTCTTCCCTCCACCCTCACGTCTACTTGTCCTCTCCTCCCTCACCTTCCCTCTTCTCTGCCTTCCCCTCTCTCCCTGTCTCCCCCCCCCTCCTCCAGTGCTTAACTTCTACCTGGACTCTCGCTGGGGTCTCCATGCTGACCGATTGGTGGTCAGTAAAGAGCAGCGCTGTGCTCGCAGCGTCCCTGGTCTCTCTCTGCTGCAGGCCGCTGACCATGCCCTTACTTCCTGTCACCTGACCTCGGACCTCCTGGTGGGAGATGTGGCAATTACACAGGGACGACACTACTGGGCATGCTCAGTGGAGCCTGGGTCTTACCTGGTGAAGGTAACATGATTATAGTAACACTTTCTGCACATTTTATGCTCTAAACTCATACACTCTGCGCATGTTGTCGAGTGTATAAGATGTAACATTTAAGCAGAAGGGACATCAAAGGCTCGGTGTTACCAACAAGAAATATTTCTAAATAAATAGCAATATTGATATTTAATTTTTAAGCAAACATCCTCATTATTTTACAATTTAACACTAACAGGAAACACAGAAACTCAGTTGATCTGTTTTATCAGGACTGAGTGGGTTTGGTCAAAGATAAGCACAAATACATCAAAGAGTAAGTTACAAATTACAAATGCAAAAAAATAAAATGTATCAAAATAAAAATAGGAATAAAAACTGTTACAAACTGTTACAAATCACATCTTGTTTTTTTTCCTCCCAGCAAAATATAAACTACAAAATACTCAAAAGTAATTGAACATGTTTTTTTTAAATACATCTCATTGCAATCCTGCGAACTCTGAGTGATTTTTTTTTTCTCAGATTTGCCGGTTGGCAGCATAAATAAACAACCCAACTGTCATCGACATTCATTCCAACGTTGTTAAATCCTGATTGTAATGCCACCCTTTTTTTTTTTTTTTTACAACTGAACCCCTCCCACTTCAATCAATGAGAGCAAAACAAATACAGAAATACTCATCAAGAAAATGGATATGTTTGAAGAAAGAAATGTTTTTCAATTATTCCAGATTATAATCATCTTCAGGCTTTGATAGACTGTACTGGGACTGATAACCAGAGAACTGACTATCACTTTGTAAAGACTCTTTTTATTTCTGCTTCAGTTGTTATAACAATGACATAAAATTAAACAAACAGGTTAAGTGAAGATTTTCAACAAGGGAAACATTTAGTAAATCAGAAATCTGTTTCTTCTTTTGTCTTCGATCAGGTGGGAGTTGGTCTAGAGTCCAAACTGCAGGAGTGGTTTCACCTTCCTCAAGACATGGCCAGTCCCCGGTGAGAGAGTGCATCATAACACACAAATTACCTGACAATATCAGTGTTAGGCTGAGTATTTTATCAGAGATTGAACTAAACTATGTACATTTTCTTAAGTAATTTTGGTACAACTTTAAGGTTTTTTACTGAGATGGAATTATTCTACTTTTCCCTTTTTAACACTTGTTTGATAGATATAGGTAGTAGTTGCTTTCCCTGTTAAGGTTTTACATTAAAATTATTGACCTAAATGCCATTTATAATTTACTAGTATGTCTCAATCCCTTTGTGACTCGGCACAAAAGAGCCACAATGCGGATATGTTGCAGTTCTTAAAAAGAGAAACATTTAATTCTAAATTAGATCTTTTATTATAGTTAGTCAAATAACTATTTAAGCCCAAACTGGAGAGTGACTCTAAATTTGCGCAGCAAAACTTGGAACTGGCTTCATTTTGAGCAGCTTCAACAGTAAACTGATGTTTGCATATTTATGCATCCCTTAATGCCTGATATAATGCTATATGATGTCACCATTACTTACAGAATGAATACTTTTACTTCTGATTCTTTAAATGCATTTTATTATTACTACTGTATTTCAACTCAGTCAGATTTTGAATAAACAAGACTGCTTCTTCTTCCAGATTTTTTTCCATGTTGCATTGATTCTTTCACTTGAGTAAAATATTTGAACGAAAAAGAGAAAAAGTGAAATAAACTAATAAGTCATTTGTCAAATGGTTCTTCTTCCACAGTTATGACCCGGACAGCGGTCATGACAGCGGAGCAGAGGACGCCCTGGACTCTGCTCCTCCGTTCTGTTTCCTCACTATGGGGATGGGTAAGATCTACCTGCCCCAGCACAGCTACCACCACCACCACCACCACCACAGTAACCACGGAAACGGTATCCGAGACCCCATTAGCAACGGCCCCTCCTCACCCTCTGGCCTCACCTACCCGCTGCCGCCTCGGCTCGGTGTGTGCCTTGACTTTGAGAAGGGTCGTGTCACCTTTTACGACGCCCACTCCCTGCGACCCCTGTGGGAAGGTCACGTAGATTGCTCCGGCCCCGTGTGCCCGGCGTTCTGTTTCATCGGTGGGGGGGCGCTGCAGCTGCAGGAGCTGGTGGCCATTCGCAATGCAGATCAGACTCCGGTCAGAAGGGTAACCATCCAAACCCGCGTCTCTAATTCAAATAACAACTGATGGCTGATCTGAGCTTGTACGGTAATTTGGAATGTAATTGGTAATTGTAAGTATTTACTCAGCTTGAGCGGAAAAAAAAAAAAAGTTAGAAATCTCAGCGATTTTGTTTTGTATTTAATTTTCTTTATATAAGACAATGTTTCTATAGCAACAAATATGCAATGTAATTAAGTTTTTTACATTTTTGTTATATGCAGTTTTGCAAGAAGTATTGCTTCAGTGGTGTCTGGTTTATCCAGCACTTATAATGTTATTATATCTTTGATGCTTGCACTTGTAGCCAGGCTATATTGCATACATTTATAAAGCTTAATGTAGATGCAGCACCACAGTGTTGTCCCTCCTGTAGAAGCTTCTGCTCTGTCATTCCACGTCCTTAATGTTTAAAGCTAATGCTTATGTTTTAGAGATATAAATATTATGTGAGTTAAAAAAAAGAAACAAGCCTCAACTATTTTATTGTAACTATAACTAAACTAAACTTTACCACACAAACTTCTCAGTTGTTGGTGAACACTTTCTAGTCGTTCACCCATTATGATCCCAACCAAAGTAACTGTTTTTCTGGGATGTAAATGTGGTAAATTAGAGGTAGAGAGGAACAATGAGGCAATACTGTAATTAGAAGCTCCAATTATACCTCCGCTGCACAGCTAATCACTAGTTTCTGCGTTTGTTTGTGCTTCGCTATTTTGTATTTCAAATACACAAGTGGGATTTGTGTGTACGTGTGCGTGTGTGTGTGTGTGTGTGTGTGTGTGTGTGCACGTGTGTGTTTGCTTCCCCATGTGCATGGGTACGTGTGTGGTTTGACTGATAACAGCATTGACTCTTTGGCTGACGGTAAAAAGTTGTTTTCTTGCAAACAGTAGTTTTGATTTTTTTTTTTTTTTTTTTAATCTTGCTTGATTGTAAGTTAATGAGCTTCTTATGAAACATTAGCAGATTAAATTCTTGTAAACTTCACCTGCTGGCAGAATGTTTACAAAAGAGAAAATATTGAAGAAATAAATACTGAATAAATGCTAATTGTTTCAATTACAAAACACCTTCTGTTTCCTTCTGTTGTTTCTGTTATAATTTCGCTTTGTTGTGTTTTTAACCCGTTCATGATTACCTTCTTCAAGAGGATAAATCATTACAACTGTTCACCACTAGGGTGCAGCAAGACATTGCAGTCACACGAGGGATATCTAACCTCATCTGAACAGGCTGCAGTGATTTCAAGGTCCAGAATATTGCTATGTGAAGGATGAATGACTTCACTTGCTTTCCATACCATTAGCTATTGTATGTTATTGGCAAACATACAATATGAATATTGTATATGAATATGCTTAAAATTGGAAACTGGACAGGCTGGTATTATTTTCCAACCCTCTAAAACTATAGATTTGCTTTTATAGATCTATTAAGTGAATATATAACCTGCCTTTTTTTGTTATTATCTTCCCAATTAACAGTTAAGTGTTTGGCTTTGCTTACAGCACATTTTCTGTAACCATATACACACTGGCACATTTTAACTGGGCTCTGATAGCCATGATAAGTTACTAATATAACAGCACACAAACCTTTAAACATGTTGGCCGACCTTGACAAGCGCCATAAAGTGAAACTAGACAATGCATGCCAAGTTTTGAGCTCCACAGAATAACATTTGCTGCCAAATGGTCTCTTACATTGCTGCATGGGTTTAGGTCCATAAAGAAAGGTTGTACTGTAACTATTAAATCAAGCGTTACTGTCTACACACATGCAATATAATGACAGACAAAAGAATACTTGCCCTTTAGTCCAAAATGACCTCTGAAATACTACATAAGACATGAATTTTATTTTGTTAGGTGCAAAGGTCGCCACCTATTGGCTAATCACAATTTAAAACTGAAAAAAAAAACCCAAGCAGACCTGTCAAATACCTCTGAATGTTGATATTTTTGGCCAAACTTGACAGAACATAATACGATAATGGAATTTTTCACGGATTGACAAAATTCCTGCTTGACTTGGAGATTCTTTCTCAATGAAACAAACACAGAGAGAATAATGAATAGTGATGACCATCTGCTTTTGATAGAGTTATTAACACCTCACATGTGCAGGTACTTAGCATTCCTTATGTAAATGTAATGTAAATCGCTGGAGTTTACCTTTTATGAGCTCCAGTATGAAAATCCACATGTGTGTTTAATTGGACCCACATTCAAGGGGAAACTAAAGGGGATTTGGGTTTGCCTCAACCACAAAGGGAAAATAAAACTGGTGAAAAAAAAGAGTGAATTGAGAAAAAAAAATAATAAAGCGCACAGCCTTGACACAAGCCAAGATTTTTTTTTTAACGTCCTAATACGCACAGATAAAAATACTGCCTCCAAAGGGAGGTTTAGCTCTGATCCTCAATGATATAGATGAAGTGGAATGTACTGTAAAGGATGAACACAGCAGCGCACAGCCCTCCACCCACCCCCCTGTGCTTACTGCACCTCTCTTCTTTAGTCCAAATCTGTAACAGATTGGGTTTAGTCTGACTGGAGGTATGCAGCCACAACACCACATGTAGGGGTCTGCATAATCCCTCCATTGAGTATTAAGCACACAGCATGGGCATTCTTTTAAAGACCTGGCAGGAATTACCAATACATAATCTCCAAGATCATCATTTAGCATAGTTCAGAGGGAGAGGATGGGGGGCAGGGGAGGATCATCTGAACTTATGAAGGATCTCAGAGCTGTATATACAATCTGTGAGAGAGTGTGCGGCGCCATCTGGAGAACACATAGGACGAAGTCTGTTCGAATCCGCCAACTCAACTACCTTAAACAACACGAAGCCAAAAGCACATGTTCAAAAGATTTGTTTGTTGAACCTGCATTGTGGTTTTTCTATTGCCTGAAGTGGAACGGGGTTGTTTATGGGGAACCTGTTTAATACGATTCTGCTGAGTCAAAACCATTATCGTGGATTTCTGTGATGGAGGCCTGCAGTAGTAATTAAGTGGGCAGGGGGTGAAATAAAAAAAACCCAGCATGAATATTTTGTGTTTGTGCTGCAAGCTCTGTTTCTGACAGCTGCTACCTACGCGTTGGAGCGCTGGAATTTTTTTTTTTGCCTTTGATTGAAGGAGAGAATTAATTATTCGTCTTCATAAGCACAGACCTCTACATTACAATCGCAAGCGGTGAAGACTCCAATTTTAGTGATCATCCACTCCCTCTCAATGTGTAACAGGTTATTTGCTGAAGAGATTCAATCACACACACATCATTCATTTCTCTGACTCAGTTTGCTCTGCTTTTAAATTCAATAACGGTGGCTTGATATTATTCTTTCGACTGGGCCACCGCTGAAACATTTATGTGTCTTTTCCTCCTCGTCCATCCATCCACCTACCCATGAGACTGAATAGCTTTAATAATATAGAACTTCCTGTTTCTATCACATTGATAATCTGAATAGAAGAAGAAGGGAAAAAATCAATCAGCTAAATGTTGGCTAAGAGGATTTGAGGGGCATAGCGGGGCCATCTTGCCTCACTATGCTAAATGAGGGGTGACAGTAATGCTAGACAGAGCCCATATGGCCACATACTGTAACCTGGTGCACTGCAATTGTGAGAGAAGACACGGGGCTAATTCAGTTTAACGTTTACACTCCAGTGGCATGTCCTGCTCTATTGGATTTGTGTACTGCATTTTGTTTTCTCTGTGTAATAGTGCAATGAGTATTACACATGATTATGTGGTTTATTGCATGAATGAAACTGCGTACAGTGCACAATGGTACATTTCCCCTGACAGTGAAGAATAAATTGCATAAGTGTATCGGTATTTTGGAAAATGTACTTTCTTTACAAGAGCGCTAAGATTGAAAGAAGAATGGTTGATACCTCTCTCATGTCAAGGCTAAACAGTTTGGCTATCTAGCCTAGCTTATAGCAAAGGACTGCAAACAAGTGAGCAAACTAGCTAGCTCGCTAACTAGACTATCAGCAACTCTAAAGCTCAGATATTTAAACATCATAACTCATTTTTTAAAACTAATTAAATAAAAAAAACGAGACTAAAAGTTGTGTTTTTATTGGAGGTTATGTGCGCAGCCTATTCAAAGGCATTTTGCAGTCTCTTTACGCTAAGCTAACTTGCCACAAGCTGTAGCTTTTTTAAAGACTTTTGGCCAGAACAAAAAACATCAAACTATTTAACACCAATGCATTAAATGACAATGTGAATGAAAGTAATTCCTTACTTAAATTATTTCTTCCCTGAATTTGCAGCTCATCTCTGTTCAGCTTGTGCTACCCCTGAAGTTAGCAAATGGTGACAAAATTTTTACCTTGATTAAAATTTTGTTTTTTTCTGAATTGAAGCTGTTAGAAAAATTTGGAATAATGTTTTACACAACTCAACATAATATGTTTTAAAGTCATTTTAGACATGTTGATATTAAAATATCAGATATTGTGGGTTTAAGAGGCCATGTGTCAGTGCTGAGTTAACAACTTGTCTCTGCTGCCCCCTCTAGTGGCCAATGAATCGGATGTATCCTTTCCTTCAGAAAAGATTTATGGTTTATAATTCATTCTGAACCCAAAAGAAAAGGTCACTGGTTAAAACCATTCAAGTCCTGTCTTTTGGATCACATGTCAAGTGGACCGAACTATATTACAGAGCTTTTGGCCCTGAGGTGTAACTTTAAGTTGGCGTAACTTCAGATATATGTCTTTAAACTCTGCCTGTAACTTAACAGAGAGGTTATTATTGTTTCCATAAAACCACAGTGTGGAATAGTATTTTAGCGAGACTAATGATACAAAATTCTTTGTACGAAATGGTGTGAGCAGGTGTGGGACCATTGCACGTGTGGTTAGAAATCAGGATTTTTGATTGAGCTTTATGTATTGTGTGACATATCCATTCAGTAAGCCAGTCAGTCACAACGCAGCATATTTTTGAGTGGTTTTCCACCATGGTCAAACATGCTGAGTCGGACCTCAATAGCCCTTGCACAGTTAAAATTCCAGGTCTCCGTAAAGTGAAAGGCAAGTCAAATCAGTATGTCAACAGGGGATCTGTAAACCACACGTTTCCTGGACGGCTCTGTCAAGACCAGCTGTGCATACATCATAGCCTGCAGGATCTGTGTATTCAGTTCAAGAAGGAAATAAAAGACAGAAATAAAGACAGAGAAGGAGACAGACATGTAACAACACATATGGACAGACGTACACAGAATACGAGGCGGCGGAGGGGGGAGTTGGTATTTGATCTGTGACAAGTAAAAACAGTCTGACCACCTCTCTGAAGTCTGACAGCTCCAGAGTCCTATCTGTTACCATGTCAAAACTTCACAACAGCCCACCCCGGCCTCGTCCTCTGTCCCTACGCTCCCTCCAGATGCTCAGCCGGTGAAGAGGTGAAAGGTTGGCAGGTGCCTGGGGGGAGCAGTGAGGAGCGTCGGGGGGTCAGATTTCTGAGAGGTCAAGCAGTCGCAGTCTTTGGGAGGAACAAGCCGCTTGGTGGTGGTAGTGGTGGTGGGATGGGGGGCACAATATGGCTAGTGTCCAGAGCAGGAGATAGACTAGGAGCAGAGCTGCAGTCTCACCTAATCAACTTCATTTACGGGCAATGACAGACAGCCACGCCTGCCTGTAGGCGGCCACAATCAGCTTTCAGGGTATTACCCGCTGCCCACCATAAATCCATAATCCTTGAATCCTTGACCTTTAGCATTTCCAACATAAAGTCGATGACCATCACAATGGCATCATTAGATGTACAGTGCATTTGTTTGATATCAATCACAAAACTGATCTGTGACCGTGAAATAAATAAGTGGCTGCATCTTCCAAGTGACAGTAATTGATTATAAGTGACATACTGTGCAATAATTTAACTCTGTAGCTGGTTTAAATTCAAACTGAGCTGTAATTAGTCTGTAGAGTCGTTCGACAGTGTATCGATGTGAACCCAGATGGATGACCCCCACGTGATTCCTCTGACCATGCAGAGGAAAATGACTCCAACCCTGAACTGAATCTGGTGAAGCAAGAAAGAACATTGTCCATATAATGAGAGACCAAAGGCAACATCTTGTATTCAGGCAGTTGTGCTGGATATAATGAGGTTTTGTATGTAACTACATGTTTAGATTGCTGCGTTTCGGCCGTCTAACGCATGGCCTGGTTCTCTCCAGCAGAGCTCCTTCATTAGATCAGCGAACTTTGTCGATAAACTTTACAACGTCTGCCCTGAAATCGATGTGCAAATAGCAACAGATATGTTGTCTTCCTGGCGGAGACAGCTAGAAATCAGATTTAATTAACCCACACGCTAGCAACTTCCAGCCAGGAACTGTGTGCAACGGATCTATCAAGGGAAAAACGATTGCAGCGGGCAGATAAACCTGCATTACAGAAATCCCCTCTTCCTCCTATTACCATCCATTATGCAAACAGAAGATGTGGTCAGTTTATTCCAGTCTAGACATGTAGCCCTACATCATCCGCCCCTTGCTGTGTACACAGCGCTGACCCACATTAATACATTTATAATCGATACCTCCTCCGGTCCCGTGAGCGCACTCGCCTATCAGATGTTGAAGGAAATTGTGCAGTCCAATTTAAAATGGCCCGGGGGGAACTTTCATAACCATGTGCCAATTAGTTCCACTGTCAATAATGGTAATGCTAAAGGACATTGTGTTCCAGGGTGAGAGGAGAGGATAGAAAGAGGGAGGAGGGAGACATCATCAAGCTTATGCCCGTTGTTCATTGTTAATGGCTTTTACACTGACAAGAAGCATTTGATCAGACACACACACACATATAGTTGGGCCGTGGACGTTGAGGGGGTTGTGTTATGGGGGCAGAATTACACAACCCGTGAAGATAATAAGTAATGACGTCTTATAAAGGTCAACAAACAAAGCACTAGTGGGACAAGCGCAGGCCGTGTGATGAGATTCATTAGGACAGCATTGCGAGCGTGGAAAGGGAGAAAGAGGGGTTTTGTGGAGGGGGGTGGGCGGGGCGGGCAGATTCCTTCGCTGTTTCACTGGGGCCGTCACAGCAGCAGCTGAAACAGGTGTGTGTGTCTTTACTCGGGGCACCGGGGGGCAAGACAAGTGCTATTCTCACATGGTTCACACTGGTCACACTTGACCACACTCTGACCTTACACCCACTTGAGTAGCCCAAGACTTCATTAAAAAGGGCCCCAAGTGGTGGAGGGGGGTCTAACAACTATTATCTTGGCAATTTCGTTTAAGGGCGCAGACTCTCCCTGTCTGTAAGTGATCTTGGCTCAAGGATGTTTGTGAGCAGTCTGCTTATCAACGTCAAAACCTTTCAGCGGCCCTGCTTTGAATGCGGGACCCCTGATGAGCTGTATCACGGGGGCTCTCCGCCCTGATGCATCTACTTTGATTCATGGTCACCTCACCTGTCTGAGGAGCCTCCTCCCAAACTTGCAAAGTCATCCTACAAACAGTGCCTCATTCAGTATGGTCTGCACAGGCACAACAGGAAGTTGCAAGGTGCCAGATGCCAAGATGTCAAGATGGAGGAACAATAGAGTACAGAGAAGTGCTCTCGAGGACTTGTTACCGTTGAAAATATTACAAAATCTGTGCCAAAACCCTTTAAGTGACACTAATGGTGTCATTCTAAACCATCATGTGGAACACATCATGTGCTTTGTCAGGTTACTTATATTTCCAGTTTTTCCTGATATAATCCTTCTGTGTTTAAGAACTTTATTCATCAGGTGCCACGGGCGTGTGACACAGTCATACTTTAAAATGTTTTTGTGACATCTTGCTTGCTTAACATCCCTCAAACAAACCGCCCCCACACATTGTGTTAAAACAAAGAATGCTTGCAGTGATTGGCTATGCAAAAAACATAAAAATTAGTCTTTTTTTTGTAGATGTGGGTAAAAAAAGGAACAAATGAAGGTATTTTTTGACTGGAGTAGTTTTAATACTACATGGTACTGGGCTAGTTTGGTAATTAGACGATGAATGAATATGCAGTCGCAGTGCTTTTGTTCAAGGAAACAACACAAACTTAAACCCTGATTAGGAGAATCTACAACTTGCTCAGCT
>JAQNCA010000008.1:7054568-7072292 GCA_029783725.1 Acanthurus tractus
GTGTCCCCCCCCCCCTCTCTCTGTCAATAGCCTGTCTTGGTTTATTCCCATTGTTCATCCCAGGGACTGTCTTTTAATGACAGTAAAGCTCGGAGATTCGGCAGAAGAGACAGTTTGGAGGAATTCCCTACTTAAGGATGATTTGTGGAGTCGGGGCAGATATTCAGCCAAGGATTGTGAAGAAGATGAGTGTCTGTCTCAGCCTGAGACATTTAAATGTGGGATCATTTGTGTCTGCAGAGCTCCGAGGAATCCGAGAGTGAGTTTCAGTCACGATAACGTGGATAATAAATGCCAATAACAAACAGCAAACGATAGCAGCGAGAGAATGTCAAGCGGTTGGATGTGAGGATGGTGGAAAATAAGACTACAGACGCTTTCCGGTCACTTTTCTTCCTCTCTTAGGAAGGAATGTCTGATTTATTGGAGCCTCTTCAGGAGCAGGAGTCTAATCTCTCTTCTTTAATCTCTCCGGCCAGCGTTTTGCTTTCTTCTCCACCTCTACCCCCTCCTTTCATCCATCCATCACCCTCTCATCTCGGCCCTCTATCGCCCTGTGGAATGCTGGACCTCTGAGGCGAAAGGGGGCCGCCGTGTGGATCAAAGGTCGGACAATCGCCAAGTCAGCACCAGAGAATTTTCACACACAAACAGTCAGCAAGAGGGGGGCTTTTGTGCATTTTAAAGTCCATACACTCGGGCTATGAAGGGTCTCGCTCTGTTTTAAGGATCGATTCAGATCTATTTTAAGGCTCACAAAAGGGCCGTCTCAGGACAAACTACACATTTATGAGCGCAGAGCTCTCGTCTACTTAATTGGTGTTGTCTCTCAGAAGCCCCCACGGTCACCCTCGCCGCATAAACATAATTATTTTCCTCCACAAGCTATTAACGTGACCCAAAAGGTGACTGGGCCCACGTCACAGATGAGTGAACCGGAATGTGGGGGACCACCTAATCGGCCTGTCCAAGCCCGGATTATTGGGTGAAGCAGAGGCTGAGCTCTGGTCCATTCATCAGCACCAGACCCTGCTTAATACAGGGGCTTAGAGTGGACAGCGAGGCCCAGAGCAGGGGCCGAGGGCCGAGGGCCGGGGGGGGGCAGAGTAAAGGGTGACACAGGCAGGGTGGAGCTTTTTTTATTTTTCCATCCCCATTGTTCTCACAAAGAGAAGGGGTATTACTCCTTTTTACACTGGTGTTTTTTGGGGAGTTCAAAAAGAGACACACTGGCCATGCATGTGTGTGTGGATGTGTGAGTGTGTGTGGAAGTGTGTTCATGGTCGCAGAGGGGAAAGCGAGAGGTGTTAACAGAATAAAAGAAAGTCACCGGACACAAGGGAGCGATTTCTTTCCAGGTCTAACCGTGACTCCACGACGGCCCGTCAGAGGAGAGTTGTTGCATCATGAGCCGAGTCGAACCGAACTCCTTTTTCCTTTTTTTTCCATTTCATCCGTCTTTCTATTCATCCATCAGTGTCAGCCGTCCCCTCCCACTCTCTGTCCGTCTTTCATCACTCAATAAGCAAACCAGATCCTCGTGTCAACTCAGTCCCCCCCCCCCCCTCCTCCTCCCAGTCCCGGACTTGCTGAACCAATCACAACCTGTTCTGATGGTATTTCAAATATGCAGCTTTTTGACCCACCGTTTTGCAAAGCCACGCACGCACAATGCACCGTGGGTCATGGTAGAAACAAATATAGTCAGACCCCCCCCCCACACACACACACACACACACACTCCTCTACTACCCCTTTAAACATAAAGTTCCAGCCCTCAGTGTTCACTTTTCTGTGACTTTTTGTCATCCATCTCAATCAGCTTTACCCCCCCCCCCGCCCCCGTCTGTCATTCAGCCTTTTGTCTGTCTGGATCATTGGTCATTCTGCCGGCGTTCTTGGCTGAACTAGGCGAGTTTCTTTTGCCACACAGCAGAGCGACAAAGCTTTAAGTCCAGCAGTGAAATAATTGGCTGATTCCACTGCACTAAGGAGGCTTAGATGAATACGTATGCTCTTTCCAACTGTCTCACTCCGTCCCCCGAGCCATTTGTATCTTATAAAAAGGGCCAGAAAAGAAAGGTCAACACTGACATAACATTTCTCAGGAGGCAGATATCTGTACAAGGAAATCGATTTTTTTTTGGGGGGGGGGGGGAGGTTGATTTCCACAAGGTAAAAACTTTCATGCACAGTGTGTTTTTTTCCCTGCAAACACAGTGTGAGCTCGCGGCTTAATGACCACTGTGGGGGGACTTACAATATGTGGACACAGGCAACAGTTACTGAATTGATTTTCTTTTAAAAAGGTAGTAGTAGTGTTAGCAGTACTTGCTTACAAATACCTTGTAGGAATAATGGTAATAACACAACTGGCCTCTAGGGGGTGGCAGTAATTGCTATGAGGACATGTTTACACACAAAAGCCCAGACATCCAACAAACAAGGCAAAAAGAGAAACAAAAAGTTACACAATTACTTATTTACAGAGCAAAACAAACACAATGGCTCATTTTCAGAGATAATATCTGACTCTTGCTGGTTAATTCTTCCACATCCAAACATAAACACACTGCTGGAGCACCGAGTGTCACCACGACCACTGCAAACAAGTCTGGAGGACAAATGGGCATAAATTCACAATTTCTTTACCCCACACACACACACAATGAGAGAGAAAGTGTCGACTCGACTTATTATCACACCATAATCATAAATCTGCGCACTAATAAGAGTTTTTCTTCCTCTGTGGTTTCTTGTGTGGGGTTCAGGAGTTGTGAAGCAGCACAGAGGAGGAGGATCAGGGCGGGAAGGAGCAGGGGAAGTCTGCTGAGATGATAAGGAAGAGGCACGAGGATGGGCAGGGGGGGAGGGGGGGAGGACAGATGATGGCTGACCAGGGGTGACACTGATCAGAGGCGAATCCCAAATAGAGACAGAAAGATTTGACAGCTCCAGCAGGCGTGGAGGCGGATCCCCAATCATCCTCAAAGCCTGACAGATGAGCGAAATCCCTCATAAAAACAATTAACCGGCATTAATCACCGCTAATCTACTTACGCTCGGAGTTTAAAAACACTTGTTCCTTTCACAACCTGGGAAACCCAATCAACTCCCAGGTCCGGACTTTTAACAGTCTTGCGTGTGTTGGTGTGTGAGAACTGTATTGTTTATTGTGCAGACAGGATACGCTGTTTTCCCGGGAAAAGACGTGGCCAGGAAGTGCAGCACTTCATAGGGGAACACAGAGCAGACAGCGTGCAGACTTTGGTTGAGGCTGACGAGACGCCTGCGGGAAAAACCTTTGGCCTGATTCTCTATCTAGCATGCTCAGTGAAAGAAGCCCTCCCGCCTCTGACACAGCAACAGAACATGTGGGAATATTGAACTAGAAGAAAATCAGCTTTTGGAAGGAAAAAAAACCCAAAAAAACTCCTGTCAATATGGTCACTGAGGCAGAGTCTTCTTACGGATGATTACTGACTGTAAAGATAGACGTCAACACACTTCAATGGTCATTGAGCCTATGAGAGGCGATTATGGTCCGTTTGACAATCTCTCGGAGTATTCTCCCCCAGATTGAATTTACCAGACAGATTACAAGGGCAGATTAAGAGGGGAGGGGACAGACGATGCTAGAAGATGTAGATAGACTTAGGAATTTACTGAAAGGGAGGAGGAGGGGGAGCGGGGGGGGGGGGGGGTTAAGAGTGAAGGCTGGATTAGGAAGTGAATTGGGAAACCTGGATGTTTTTCAAGGAAAGTAGCTTCAGTTCAGATTACTTGAAAAAGAAAAAAAAAAAATCACAGAAATCTCTGATCTGCTGCATCTACCTAAAACACACCCGCCGATGTGACAATCCAATCTTATCTTTCATCTCTCAAACGTGTGCGCGCACACACACCCACCCACACACACACACACGCAGAAGGCAAACAGACGCGTCGACCTACTTCAACAAGTACACCTTTGTGTTTTTCGTTTTGTTTTTTTGTCTTCATTTAAATCATGCAGTGATTGGAGTTCTCAGACTGGCTCTACAACTTCCCCCCCCCCGCTTCGGCAAGACACTCAAGACTGGAGGAGAGTAGATGGACAGACAAGTTAAAAAGACCAGGAAAGGGAGTGTAAAAAAAAAAAAAAAGGAAAAAAGAAACAGGTTTGTTGAGAAGACTAAAATGGCTTTTCATAGTGGAAGGTAGAAGAAGGAAGCTTTAAGTAGAGAGAGCTGAGGGGGGAGAAAAAGCGTGAAGGAAAGGGCAAAGTGCCTTGTGACGGATCGCCATGGGTGCCAAGAACGATAAAAAAAATTCCACACCTCTTAGCATGCTTCCCCCCCCCCCTTCTCCCAGAGCCAGAGTTGGAGTTGAGGAAATAATAGACTGAAAAGGGACAGCTTGTAAAGTTGAGATAAAAGCTGGTGAAGGAGCGAAGGGGACCAAAAAAAAAAAAAAAGACTGGAGGGGAGTCGAGGTGGTGGTGGCGGTGGTGATGTTGGGGGGGGGGGAGACACGAATGAGAGTTTCCCAGAGGCAGAGCCACGGCCGTGTGAAGAGGGGCTGGCCCTGAGTGGCAGCTCGTATTCAGGGACCACCGCCGTGACAGAATGACTGACAGATTGATAGAGGCTGTGCCACTTCATCACACGGTGAACTCTGACCCACAATCGGTCACACCGGTTGCCATTCTGTGTCTGCGCCTCACCATGAAGACCATTCCCCAATTTGTATGGGAAAGCGTCACAAAACACTCATATTGACTGGATAAATACCAAAAAAAAACCCTCCCTCATGTGGGTGAAACTTACCTTAAATAACTCGTTCATTTGAACCACAAAGGCAGATTTGATTAAACGAATTAAAGCTCTTTGCCAGCTTCTCTCTTCTTAAACAATCTGGAAGCTCTTTTTTTTTTTTTAATCGCTTTTTATCAAAATCAAAGGGACGGTTAGACAGACATGGCAAAATAAAGACTTCAGAATTTGAGCGGATTAGCTTGAAAAATGTGTTATCGTAACAGAAAAGGTGATGAGGATGTTAAAATAAACATCAAACAGATGTGTGTGTGAGAGGGAGAGGGAGAGAGAGAGCCATGAAACGGTTAACAGACTCACAGAAGTGGAGAGCAAAAGGACCAGAGTCAGAGAGGGAACCTGGCCAAGGAGAAGGGAAAGGGAGGGAGGTGAGGGAGAGAGGGGAGACAGGTACAAAGCAGAGGAGGTGGAGGAGGTGGAGGAGGAGGAGGAGTGGGCGGTGGAGGTGGTGGTCTTACTAACACTCTGTCAGCAGTGAGAAAAGAAAAGAAAAAGTGAGGAAGGAGCAGTGAATGAGCAGATTGTTGCATCATGTCAGAGTTGTGGAGTCCAGAGAGGCTCCTGGGACGATGTTCACATCAATCACAACTGTGTGGCACATGTGTGTGTGTTAGCGTGTGTGTGTGTGTGTGTGTGTGTGGATTGGGTAAATGTGTACGAGGGCATGTGAGTCACTGGGATCTGGTGATGTTGTACGAGCCGGCGCTCAATCATATGCAACGGCAGGCACTCCCTCTACAAAAAAAAAAAAAAAGACACGTACACACACTGGCATGCCGGGACCCAAACTGACTGGGCGCACTGGTGAGCCATTTTTTTTTCTGGGAATCGAGCAACGCTGGTGATTAAGCCGTTAAGACACACAAAGGTTAGAAATATGTGAAACAAGTAAAAGTAAAAAGGTCAGGGTTGTGCTGAAACACACAGAGTCAGGAATAGAAACAAAGTAGTTGCTAAAGTAACAGGCAGATATGATCGCAGAAGTCAGCAGGGTTTAATCACACACTCGCACAAATTAGTGGTGAGCATTGCAACTGTGCACGTATATGTGTCTGTGTGTGTGTGTATGTTTGTTTGTGTGTGTTGCTAAATCCCTCAGCAAACACACTGAGGGAAAAAAAAAGGAAATGAGCCTGCATCACGTGGCTCCAAGTGATCAATCTGAGATCAATTTGATTGAGTTTTTCTGTCCAACGGGTTGGAACGATGAAGTGAGGCCGAATAGAAAGAAAAAAGAAAAAAGGAAAAACACATCTCACGAGGGAAAAGATGGACGTCAACACATTGTATCAAGTAACAGGTCAGAGGGGAGAGCAGATTGCTGGGGAAATGATGAAAAGCGGCAAATGAAAACATCTCAGAAACTCTGCTTTTTTTCCGCGAATACAGGATTAAGAGTGGCCAAAGGAGTGGATTTAGCACAGTGATCTGGAAAAAACACACACACACACACAGCAAGTGCAAAAGGACGGATTACCAGTATATGTATGCAGGAATGATCAGTGTCGGTCCACAGCGGAGGACACACACAACAAAATGCCTTTCCATCTGGGACTGACTTCATTCTGATTTTCAGTGAAAGGCTTTTGTCACTATAATTACGGCCCTTCTGAGAACAGTAAATACTGTCGTCTCAACCACAAGGGGACATCAAGAGGGAAACTGTGGCTGGATGGAGGAACATTTGCATATCTGTGCGTTTGAGACCGAGATAAGACATGTGTTTGCAAACCAGAGAGAGAGAGAGAGAGAGAGAAGAGAGAGAGAGTTTGGAGCCCAGCATTGATTGATTTAGATTGTGTGTGTGTGTGATTGAGTGTCCTGGTTTTGTGATGGAGCGATTGTCTGCCAGGAGTCTCTGTTCCTGCTTGCTCGCCTGCCTCAGAGTGAAAGTGGGTGTCTCCATGTGAGGGTTTCATGTAGAAGTCAGTTCGTTTAAGCCTGTAAAGTTAACCCTCCCTGTTTCACCCCAGCCATCATCAACCATAATTCTAATTGACCCCCACTTACTCCGAATGGCCCCCTAACCCCGACAATTTGAGCTCCGATTTCTCCCTCCCTGAGCAATCCATCTCTCTCCCACAGTGTTGACCTACTGGGCAGGCCTCAAGTTACCTCCTCTGTCTCTGTCATACGCCATTATTACTCGTCTTACCACCTGAAATATGAACACCCTTATGTCTCCCTGACAGCCACATAAACCCCCCCATGTGATATCTTCTTGATTTAGGAGACACTGCAACCTCCCACTCCACACAGAGGTTAGGACTCTCTGTCAGACGGGGATATTGCGGCAGATATTTCAACATGTTTGGTTCTATGAGTCAGACCTGCGAAACCAACACACACACACACACACACATAAAAAAAAATTGTATAACCTTTACCAAGGGGAAATTTTAAATCCTCCCCTATAGGATTCCAGCTCATAAATTAAGACATGAAATAACAGAAAAGAACACGAGTTCACTGACATTTAACAGTGACTGCTCAATTATTGTGGAGATCCTGCAAATACTGGATGTATTCAGATGAATTTCAAGCTGTTTTTATAGAGTGAGTTTACCTAACACTGATACCTGTGGTGAAATAAAGATCTGAGCTCGAATACATCCATTAAGCCAGACTTCTAAGAGGTGTTTTCGGTCAAAAAAAATATTAGCTGTTTAACGGGCTCAGTGTCACTTCACAAAGACAAACAGATGACAGAACCCGAGCTGCACAGATTGCGTTGAAATCTGAACAGGTTTGACAAACTGTTACAGGTAAACAGACCATAATAATAGGTTCGAGCTCAGAAAGGCAGGAAGGGGGAGGGAGGGAGGGAGGGAGGGAGAGAGAGACTCCCCAGTGTCTTGCATTATCATGACAACAGGAGCGAGTCGCTTCCATCACAAATTCATCACAACAAGCTCGCTGAATATGCACGAGGTGATAAAGCGCGTTTAATGCGGATCATCGTGATTCAATCTGCGCTGACGATCCGGTTAAAGGTCCGCGTATGTTTAAGACGCAGGACAGTCTTGATTATTGCATCGATTGATTGATTGATTGATAGGTGTGCTTCAGAGCACCTGAACACACACACACACACACAAGTACACACACACACACACACAAGTTCAAAGAGATATTTACTTTGAGTTCGTGCTGTTCCAGTAGACGCTGTGTCGCTCCGCCGCTGCAGCCCAGGCGCAGACGCTCGCAACGAAGCCCACAATCCAAATCAAATCCATGGTGGAGAGGAGTGGTGGCGTGCAGAGAGGAAAACACACAACTCAAATTTGGTTGTGCAATTACCGGGGGAAAAAAAAAAAAAAAGTTTACCTAGAAAAGCTCTTGGGCGCACCTGAAGACCGCGCGCGTAAAGAAATAACACACAACCAGCTAATATAAAAGAAAAACAAATCAGTTAGATTCGTTTGAGAGTAAAAAAAATCGGCAAAGAGATCAGGTCAACTCGACAAATCCGTAGTGAATGAACGCTTTAGTAGTGTGGTGCCTGCTTTTGTGAAACGCCCACAGACGCGAGCCCCGCCTTCCGTTCTGGAGACGACCAATCAGAGGGCTGTCCGAGAGTCGCGAGCACCGCAGGCTTTTCTGTATGTACTACTGTATGTTTACTTGCTTGACACATAATTACAACCCCACCATGTAGCCTATAGTATGTCTGGATAAACCAAAAAACACAGCATGGAAAATAATTTTTGAAATTTCTCTGTCAGATTTTTTTTTTTTTTTTTTTCAAATTATGTCCACAGACACTTGTTGAATGTGTTTAAATTAGCATTTATCAAACTTTAGGATTTTTCTTCTAGATGCACAAAACAACTTTGATTGTAAGCTTTAAATGAAATATTAAACTATTCTTTGAGCTTTTTGTTATAAGATAGGTGAGCAGATTTTACCTTGAGAATAATTTTTAACTAGTAACCGCAGAAGAACTCAGTGCCTTTGTCATTTTTGCATGTAGGTTAGAGCCTTAAAGAGCGTTACAAAACAGGAAATTACTCATATATTCATGTCATAACGCAACTTTAGTGGTGGGAAATTTTAAATCCCCCTCTATAGGATTTTAGCTTATAGATTAAGCTGTGTTAAATGAGTGTTGCAAAACAAGAAACCACTCATCATGTGTTCATACCTACGAGACATTTTTAACGTTGCTTGCATGCATGGAAAAAAACATTTTCATTGAATCAACAACGTATAAACTCCATCTGTATCGGATTCCAACAGGAGATACAAAAACATGAACATGCACCAAATGAATCTAAATTACAAGATGCAAAATAATACTTTACTGTTTTTGTTTTACGGTTATTGCATCACGCCACACAGTTGTTCCAGTTTGCCTGATATCAAATGAGCTCACACTCTCAAGTTTTTTCTGAACCTTATCTATCGCTGAAATCCAACACCTGTACTTGAGCGCTGTTGGGCAACATAGGTGTGTTTGAACAGCAATTTCTTGAACTGAATGCTTTTTATGACCCTTTTTTTTTACAATGATCGACGTTAGTGGCCACTGTTGCTCCATCTGAAATATACAGTTATTAATAACATTAAAATCTGCCAGTTTCAAAGCTTTTGCAAACATATGTGAAACCTAGAGAAAAACTGAAGCCAGAAAATAACTGTAGACTCAACTGGAGGCACGTAACCTCCATGCTTTCAGATACATTGCAAATCCTGATACTCATTTTCTGTTCCATTGACATGGATAATCTGGACCGCGAGCTGCTTGTTCAGCCCAGCGAGCCATACAGCCAGAGGGGGTTTTCAAGCCTGCTTCTGCTTGACATGACACTTTATTTGCTGTGCCTGCTAAGCAGCATGACAGCTTTTAAAGATATCACAGCAAAAACAACAAAACCAAAAGTAAGTTAAAAAAAAAAAAGCAGGGGCGACTATTCTAGATAATAAATTAATTCAAAAAAAAAAACAGTCAATTGCACAGATTTTGGACGACTGACTCTGTTTCAGGACAAAAGATTTAGGGATGTGATGGGATAAACTCTGCAGGGATTTGGTCCATATTTAAAAAAGCTGTGAATGAATGCAGAAAGTGCAGGATACACCCCTGATGTAACCAGAATGTAACACTTAATCTGAAAGGTATCATATTCCGCAGAAACAGTACACGAAGCTCACAAAAGCCCTGCAATTGAGCTTTTAAGACTCTAAGTTGTTTGCTTGAATTTATCTCATCTGAGTTGAGTTGGCAACATGAAGCAGTACATGAAATAGTAGAAGGTTGCGGCTGTCACAGTCAGCGTGAAAGTTTCCCAGGATAATTAACTTGTCAGGTAGACCGTTGATTGCAGTTCAACAGATAATCTGACAGTGTGATTGTTACAGCGTGGTTGCACCGCACAGATCTGGCTCTGTTCTGTATTGTCCTTATCTTTGATTAATCACTTCCATGAGACACCCACACTATTCCGTCGAATAGTTTACATAAAGGCTTTATTGTTTATTCATGCAGCAGAAGAACCAGATAAGAGAGGAGTCATCTCTATACTATATAGACAATATGTTCCATGTTCAGTAACTCGGAGTGTTCACAGTTCATGCAATCTGCATTTAAAGTTCTGTGCAAAGTGACACACCATTTCAGATCTCACGGTGAAAATGCAGAAAAGCACATATACATGGTAATTGTTTGCTTTTTCGGTGTCAAGCAGGTCGACCAAAATAATGTGTTTTGTATTCATGAAGAGCGCTCATCCTGGCGGATCAATTTTTTTTTTTTTTAGTCCAATTGTTTTTTTTTTTTTGCTTTTTTTTTTTTCCTGGCGCGCTGGGAAGATAAGAGGGTGAGAGGGACTGCCAACATAATTGTCATTTGCATTGCAATCGAAAATTGTTGTGGAAAAAGCTTTCACCACGCTGCAGACATTTATGTCAAAACTCTATCAGGAGCCAAATGAGTAGACCTCTAATTTCATACCATCCTGAAATACTGAATGAGTAAATAGAAAGATGAAGTGGAACAAAACTGCAGCTCAGCCCTGATATATACACACAGACACGCCAACACACACACACACACACACACACACACACACACACGCATGGATCCTCTGCAGGCTCGCATGTCCGCACAGACACAAACACACGCGCACGTACACACATAAACACAACCCTATTCACCTCAAATCCTGACAGAATTTGCACTGAGCCTGTTCTGTGGCATGAAAATAAGATATAGGAAAATGATAGGGAAAAGCGTTTCATGTACGCATGGGAACTCGTCTGTCCATAATTTGTTCTTTTCAGGCATTTCAACCAGAGTAATTAGATGATGTCACTTGGTTGCACTTTCTGTGATCCTGAAAGCATAAATCAAAACAATGAGGGATTTATTCCCTTTAAAATCTATAAAATATATGTATATATATATATATATATATATATTAAAAAATCCATCTTTGGATGGGAAAACAATCGACATGCTGTGTGCTTCTACCCTGCTTCATGCTTGTTCGGGCCGTGTCTAATCAGCTGTGTGTGCTCTTCCACAGAAGCTCGATGACCTGAGCAGGTTTCAACAGATTCTTGCACTGAGCTGCCTTCCATGTCCTCTGCTGCCAAAGCCACATGCCACATCCTTCCTTCTCGCTCTCCAGCACAGCCATTAAAGCAGAAGTGTTCGGCCCCCTTTCGCCGTGAATACAAATGAGAGGTTTAATGACACGCTATCATCATGTTTCAACACCCCACCATCTATTTACATAAGTGAGCTGTGCTGGTGTGAACTGTGGGAGCAGCCCAGCGTTGCTCGGTCCGGTGTGCGTCTCGTTTCACTGGCCTCTATAGTTTGTTTCCTCCATTGTTAGCGAATGCAGCTCCTCTGCAGGAACCTACGAGTTCTTTCTTTGCAAACAATGGAAGTAAAGTGTTTCCTGTAATTAGCATTGCGCAGGTTTAGCCCTTCGAGACTCTGTAAAGATCGTATATCCAGCCTTGGTTCAATAGTTGGCCTGTGAAGAACAAGTTTGTTCATGGCCTTGGTTTTGCCTGCACTGACACAAGTGTTGATTTTCCTTCGACTATCCCGAGGCAAAAGCAAAGTTAATTATTAGGCGGAGCAGTTTTAAAGAAAAACAAAGGTGATCAGTGAGTTACCCTAGCGTTGCAGCGAGTAGATGAAGCGGTAAGTGCCAGTTTTTAATTAGCTGCGGTTAATTATCAGAGGTAAACAAAGAGGTGGTTCATTATGCGTAGCCGTATCTGATGATCTGTGTATCAACTGAGAGATTGGAGGTCAGATAAGACTATTAGGATGACATCTCAGTGAGCGGCCTTGCTGATAGCCAGGCAGCGGCTGTGCTTAGACATTGCACCCACACACACACACACACGCGCACACACACATGCACACACACACACACAGAGAAATATGGCTGCATAGCTACCGTACGAGCCAAACCGAGAGACAAAGAGCAGCTGAGAAGGAGGCGGATGAGGAGGTGGAGGATTGAGGAGAAATGCAAACACAATGTTAGATAACGAGAGCGTAAGACCAAGAATGAAAGCAAAAGTGAGGAGGCGTGATAGATGAGAGTGGGGAGCTTAAAAAAGATGCATTTAAGCAGGACAATATGCAAAGTGAAAAAAAAAAGATGCAGGAGAAATGGAGCTAAAGAGGGACATACCATACGGCAACAATAACAATAAATATGTTCTCATTTACAAATCGTGCAGGGAAACCTTTGAGCCAGCAATTAGCAGACACGTTACCCTCGCTAACCTTTAATTAGTCCTCCATCCTTTAGGCAAATTGAAATATAAGAGGTGTGATGAATCATTTCCCCCCCGAACTGTCACAACCTAGTAAGCCTTGTCTGAGATATTGCAGGTGACTCACAGACAAACAAATGAACAGTGTTGTGCCCTCTCATGGGAAAGACAGAGTCATTTTGAAAAGAAATGCAGGGTGTCATCCGACCTTTAAAGTATCAAGCAGTATGAAAATATCCTTTATATGAGACAGAAATCGACAGGAAGTTTAATATTGAGGAGGAAAATATGAAGGAGAAAGGTTTGAAATGAAGCTGAAAGGAGATTTTGTGTGTAAACAGAGACAATATTTAAGGTGGAAAAGTGAGTGCAGAGGAAGCGGAAGGAGGGATGGACGCCAAATGAATGAGAGGGGGCCTGTGAGAGAGTGAGAAAGATAGAAATAGACAGGAAACAAACAAGGAGGACAGAGGGAGAGAGGAGAGGCACAAGATGTAATAAGATGTTCAGATGAGGTGTAACATGCAAACACAAAGATGAGGAAACAGGATGCGAGAGTGAGGCCGGAAAGACGGTGGAAAATAATGAAAAGAAAGTGAGGGAGAAGTGTGAGCATGATTTAGACAAGCAGAAATAGATTATCGCTGTATTTACTGAGGGAGATTTGGAGTAGAGAAGAGACAGTCGAAGAAAATCAGAAAGGAATCCTTTGAAAGATGCATTTCAAGCGAGACTTTTAAGGACACGCGAGAAAGTAGGAAGAAAGAACCGAAATATGCTGAAACAAACATTTGAAGAGGGGAGAGAAATTGAAAGGAAATAAAAAAAAAAAGATGGAAAGGAGTTTCAGGAAGACTCTGAAAGATGAACACAAGAGTTTTAATCTACAAAACAAAAGAGACCCCCTCCCCTCCAAAAACAAAAAAAATTTAGAGCTAAGTGATGGAAGAGAGGGAGGGGGGCTGCATCCGAGTGGGCAGGTGGAAAAGAAAAAGAGAGAGGAGAGAAAAAAGCAGAAATTGAAAAGAGGAATGCAAAAGTACTTCTTTTTTTTTAGAGAGAGAGAGAGATACAGACGGGCCGGGGGGGAAGAGAGAGAAAAAGAGGGGATAGACTGACACTCAAATGTAAATAGGGAGAGGAGGGTAGACTGGATGAGAAAAAAAAAAAAAAAAGCTGCACACTGGTGGATTCCTCAAAAGCCCCCTTCAATATGTATGAGGGCAGTTCCATAGACTCCAACAAGCCACAGAACAGAGAGGAGAGGAGGGCAGAAAACGCAGGTTTCTGTTGAAAAGAAAGAGCTCTTCTCCTGTCAGCGGACTTTACAGTGTGTCCAAAGAGAGGGGGGGGGGGGGACCACCCAGAGGCTCTGTTTACCATTCGCTGCTTGTCCCCCCCCACCTCCCTCCCCTTGACACAACACAACACAACACAACACAACACAACACAACACAACACAACACAACACAACACAACACAACAACAACACAACAACAACAACAGCCTGGGAGTGTGTGGAAGAGGCTCAGTGTGAAGAACCTGCTACTATAGCCAAATTACAATGCTGCTCCCAAAAAAAAAAAAAAAGCACAATTACATCATTACAACACATACACATAAGACTCGGGTGAAAGGAGGCTGGGGGTGAGGGAGGGAAGGGGGGCTAAATCATATCACTCTGTAAACAGGCCAGAACCACATCACAGTTCTGTGGTGGGATTTTTTTTCAAACAGGAAGCTCAAATGATCTCGTCGGGCCCAGCTGAGCACCTTTCTCAGGAGGAAATGAATGGAAGCTAAGCCGAGTAGCAATGTCAACATTTTTTTTTTTTTTTTTTTTTTTGAGAGAGAAGAAGAAGCTGTAGGCTAGATGCACCTGATCCCAGAGAAAGAGTCAACATAATCACATTTGAGAGGGAACAGCATGTACTCAAGCTGTCAGTCCCGCGGATGCCGAAGCCGTTCAGGTTTTTTTTTTTTTTTTTTTTTTGCTCATTACACCCTGAAATATGTGTAAACGAATATGACACGCTCCGCCTCCCCCTCCCCCCCCCCCCCCAAGAGCAGCAGTCTGTCCAAAGCACCCAGACCTCTCCAGCCCTGATCGGCCCCTGGGAGCTTGAAAAGGGAAAAGAGAAGAGACGACAGACGACGGTTAGCATGCCCAAAAACGGCGCCGTGCTAACTGTCACACTGACAAGCGAAGGCAAGTGACACCGTTGCTAACAAGAGGTGATACACTACCTCACGTGCACGTTCGCCGAAATGCTGCTGACTCGTGCTGACAGAAAGGTTTGATGCAACTTTCCAACCCTGAAGTTGCTTTTTTTTTTCTTTATTTCGTGACACGTTTTTTTTTTTTTGCTGATAGTGTAAAAGCAGGAAAAAAAAAAAACAACCCCAAACATGCATTGATGGAGTGTTATATAATTGAAGATGGTTTCAGGCTTCGCAGCTGAAACGGAGCAATAGACAGTGTGAAAAAATATGCGGTGCAGAGGTCTGGAGGTATACACACTGAGAGACAGTGTGGTAAATAGATGGCCGGGGGCTTTTTTTCAGCTGAAACAAGATAGTGTGAAAAATGTAAAAAAAAAGCCAAAGTCTCGGGGAGAACAGAGATAGCAGTAAATCCAGCTGACATGAATGTGCGCCGGCATGCATGCATGCATGCATGCAAGCTCAGGATGTGTTTATATAAGTCTATTTATGAATGAGCAAAGAGTTTTTCGCTTAAATGTGGTCTGTGAGGAGGAATTGTCTCTACCCCTGTGCAAATGCGGCACACAAAAAAAACCCCCCTGCTTAATAGCAATTACTCCGCCCTCTATTCAAACAGGCACATGCTACCACTCTGCCTTATTACTTGAGGAAACTGGTGACTTTTACGGCTTCTGACCTCGCTTCCTTTTTTCCATATGAACAGGCGTCCCTCTGCCACGGCACACTCCGTGAGTCGAGCCCTTTTTTCTCTTAAGAAAATACGGAATAAAAGAGCGGAGGAAATGAATTTTATTGCCCCATTTTCCCCACCTTCCACTTATTGACAGAAAGGCACCACACTCACCCTCTGTGACTTCTGCTCTCCTGTTACTTAAAGAGAGGAAGGGAAAATGAATTTTACAGCCTTTGGTCGTATCTGTCTCCTCAGACGGACCCCTGCCTCCCACCCAAAGTGGCACACGCCGCCACTCTCCCTCTTTCTCATTACTTAACACAAAGATTGGAAATGAATTTTACTGCCCACTGCCCTTTCTTCACTCCTCAGCTCCGTCCTGGAGTTACTCATCCGCATTCCTCTTATTGTCTCTCTCTCCTTTTGCAGCCTTAAAGAAGGAGAAAATCAATTTTACAGCCCCCTCTAACCCATAAAGAGGCACACTTCTGATTTTTTCTTGTTTCTTCCCTTTCTTACTTGTCAAAAAAAAAAAGGAAGGGTCCAAAATCAATTTTTGGCCCTTGCTTCTTTTTTTTTTTTTTTTTTTTTTTTTACGCAGAGCACCCAGCTTTGGTAAAGCGTCAGAGTGGCACAACTGTTCTCTCTATAAAAAGGTTTTATTGATCCCAGCGGGAGATCTGGAAGCTGCAGGCGTTTATTGTCCTGTTTAAGGACAAAAGTGGAAAGAGGGTTTGAACCCAGATCTTGTGGTTGAAAGACTGTCAGTCCTTAATCCAGCAGACTGCCTCTGAAGTTATGCGACTGCACAACGGAGAGCCAAATTACAGGTGAGTGATTAATACTTTGTAATTAGGACAGTGAGATTGAAGGCTGAAAAATGCTTCTTTTACATCAGTTCCCCTTATTGTTTTAACACAAGGGTTCAATTTGAAAACAAAGAATTGTAGCCATTTCAACTCTCAGTAGTGTCATAATTTTCTTAGAGTTCCTGGCTGAGGAGCTAGTATGAATGCTGTACATCACGGGAAGACTCCACTCTCACCTGCTCTTAATGGATTCCACTCTGTTGGAAATGAGATATCTGCGAGAGGCAGCTCCCTGCTCCCTGGAGACTAATGCATTTGGAGAGTCCATGGTTCGAGTGGTACGCTATTGGACAGCAAGGAGGAATGGCCTCGTGGGGAGATATATTGATGTAGACATTTTCCTAGCCCATTACCAGGGCACCCGGCGCCCAAACAAACCTGTGGGGTGGATTCTGAACCAGACAGCAGACGTGATCTAAATGAAAAGGCCTGAGTTTTTTTTTAAGACCACTGTCTATAAATCAAGCTCTGTGCAGCTCCAGGCCTGAGGGAGGTGAAAAATACGCTCATGTTTTTCCTCAGGCTGGCCTTCAGTTAGTGAGCAACATAGATAAAGTGTGGGGTTTTATAAAAACAGCATCAACCAGGTTTTGTTGCTCTTACAGTACATTCAGGTCAACAGCAATGACGAGCCCAAGTAAAGATGCAACACCTGAACAGGCCACTAGTCTGCAAACGCCTCATGCTAACTTCTTTAGGCTTGCCTAAAGAGTCTAGGATCTTTCTCTTGTTTGTTTGGTTTTTTCGTTGACTGTAAGTTTTGTTTGTAAATGAGTATTTACAGGAGTATGGGACTTTTAAGAAGCTTTTAATTGTTTTTTTCTGTGTTAGATATCTCATTAATTTGTTTGCATTATACAACCATACCAAGTACTAATTTAGTTCCAGTTAAAGTTTGGAACTGAGAGCATAATACATCATCCTTACTGAGCTGTAACAGAGGTCATCTAAAGCATGTAACCACTGCCAAAGTTTGCTCAAGTAAAAGGTTGTGAATGCAGTGGAGCTTAAGAGATCACCATCTCCAGCCAAGAAGTGTAGAATTTAAGGCAGTGTCAAAATGCAAACTTATGATCTCTATGAACATGATTAAATATTATTTTCAGAATCATACATGCAATTTCTTGTTTGCAAGGTGGATAAGTTGTCTTGAAGGTGGCACCTGCAACAAAAATGAAGATGTTTCCCCACACGGAGAATTACAACGTTACATATCTTTGTGCAGATGATGTGAACGGCCTATGTTTTGTTAATGGCACAAGATAAAAGGTTTGGGGTCATCAAACTTTTTTATGATGAGTGAATGAAAGACACACTGAGCTCCTCTCTTCCATTTCTCTCCCTTTATGTTCTGCATCCATGCTCAATTCCTGTCTTTACTAACTTGCCACCTTCC
>JAQNCA010000008.1:7137804-7149854 GCA_029783725.1 Acanthurus tractus
GGCCTTTTTTAAACAGAAGACAGACATTAACAACGGCTCTGCTCTGTTCAAGTGTCGCAGGCAGCCGTGACAGTGTGACGGGAGCAAACACACACACACACACACACACACACACACACACACACAACACCAGGAAAGTGAAACTGAAGCGGCTTAATGAAATTGAGCCATCATCACTTTATTATCTGCACCTGTGCTTCTTCTGCTGCTGCTGCTGTGAGTCGTTTCAAAATGTCTTCAGCGAAGCCTATAAATAGATTCACAGACAGAAAAAAAACTTCACTCGGAGATTCCACAACTCTGTCAGCTTACTGTCCATCACTTGCACTCATTAGATAACAAGCTGGCTGCCAGCTTCCTGTCTGAAAACAGACACGGGGTGATCAGTACATGAAAATGATACAGAGTGGTGTTCTTGTCTCTCATAAAACCATCTTTGGACAAGTGCTCACCAGAAATGCGTGGAGTTTTATGATCAACAGTTGTCATGATGTGAAGCAAAGTAAAAACTGTCACCTCCTCCAGCTTGTTGCAATTAAAAAAAAAAAACCCTCAAAATGCAATTTTGATTTATAAAAACTAATAATGGATCAGCTCTGCTCCTGCTCTCCTGCAATCTTTTCCCCTCTCTCTCTCTCTCTCTTTCCCTCTCTTTACCTTCCTCCCACCTCTTCGCTCATGCTGCCCTATTCCACTTAAGAATCAATTTGGGACAGAGGTGCACTGCCGGTGCCCTTAGTTTCCATTGTTTTGCGGTGCGCATTTAAAACGGTACACAGGCAATCTCCACCAGCCTGATTCCCATCTACACTCCAGCTGAGTGAGAGAGCTTTTCTCCGCTCCATGACACCGCTGAGATGCCACCGACGCAGTCCGGCGTTTGACAAATGAGCCAACAAATTGACTTCTCCGAGCATTCCCGACCACAAAGGCAAAACAAAACAAATCTCGCTTAACTAAATGCTGGATGAAATGGCGCAATAGAGCGCGCAGGCTATTACAAATGATTCCACTCCTGCGCTTCATCTCCTGCGCTCCCACCCTCTTTTTCTCTTAATCTCCTCTCCTCTCTCCCCTTGTTTTATTTCCCCTCCCCTCCCTTCTCCTCCCTTTTTTTTTTTTTTTTTCACCCCCCCTGTTTTCTCGTGGTTTGTGCCCCAGACACACATTGACCCACACGCTCTGGACCCAGTAGGGGGCCTTGTTCCTCTGCGTCGCTCCACTGCACATGACTGACGTTCTCCTTATGGGAGGAGGAGGAAGAGGGAGGAGGAGAGAGGAGGAGGAGGAGGAGGAGGAGGAGGTATACAGGAGGAGGGATGGAGAGAGAAAGAAGAGAGAAAGTCAGTCAGTGGAAAGCACAGCAGCCTTGGGTTCAGGGAGGAGGGAGCTGGAGCTGAATGTGATTCATGATCAATGGTGCTTCTCCAATTACATTCCAATTAAAGGCAAGTCTCAAGCGCGGCTCTAGTACACTGCACCCCAGAGGAGCTTTTGACAGGCTTTTGCACTGGGTTTGCTATCCCCATAACAATGGACATTTATGCAGGGGGACCAACACACACACACACACACACACACACACACACACACACACACTCGGGATGTCTATTCACAAATATTTATATATATATGTGTGCGTGTGTGAGGGGGGGGAAAAAGCTACCAAAATAAATGTGAGTTTATTACAGTTAGATTAAGGGCAGTTCAAAGGGCTAATGCCCACTATTACATCGATGCTGGTTTAACACAGCCTCACACTCAACAGTCAATAAAGAGCAAGAGGGAGATGGAGGGAAGGCAGCGGACCAGAACCACTGGGGATGGAAAGAGAGAGCGAGAGGAGAGGAGAGGAGAGGAAGGAGGATGAGGGGGGTGGGGGGGGGAAGCAATGTTAGAGGGGAGTGAAGCATGGCTAACATGGATTGGAGCATAAAGCTTCGAGTAATTCCAATTACACTTAAGTGATCAATTACACTGTGATGCTGGTTAGATTAAGGCTGACAGAAGTCAAATCACCATCAGAATCAGGTCTGTTTGTGATGTGCAGTCGATGTGACGCAGACACCGTTAACGTTAAAAAAAAAAGCAGGCGGCCGAAAGTGTAAGAGGCAGGATTTCATGTTAAAATGCAAGGAAACAACTTCCAGAAGTGCTTCGTTAATTACGTGCGTTGAGGCGATGGTGTGTGTGTGTGTGTGTGTGTTTTAGCATCAACCCAGGTGTGTTTGTTGCAAAGGCGGAGACCGAGTCGCAGGTTTGCCTCAAGTCCTTAAGCACTTAATTTTGAATGTGCAACTCTAAATGAGGAAGTTGATGTGTTGTTTTCTGTATTTTAATCTGCACATTTTGCATACACTTGTTTTTTTTTTTTTTTATGAAAAATAGAATTACTGAACTTAAACAGACAAAATGATCCCTGTAGTCCTTTTTTTTCAGTAACATGACCTCAGCTCTTTACTATTCTGTCCAGCAACTTGACTAAAAGCTGTTGGATTGGTTCAAACAAAGTGAATCTGATTCAGGAAACAACAACTGCTGCACAATTATGTAACCATCATGATTTAATATAATCGAAGCTGATGACAGGGATTACTTCAAGTCAAATACTCAGAGTTTAGTCACAATTCCTCGGTGTTTACGTCCAGGTGGAGCATCAAGAATGAAAAGTTTGCATTAAATGGTTGTTGTAACATTCCTAAGTCTATAGTTTGACCAAACATTGCTTTTATACGTCTGAAAACTGGAAACTCGGCATATTTTTCTTTCAGACAAATTATTTGGATGACTGGTTGTACGAAAACAACAATAAACTGTTGCATTTTTGAGAAATATTTCATATTTTATAACCTTTATTCACATACCTTCATTCTATATTTTAAGAAAATAGCATCTTGGCAAAGCAAAACTCTCAAGTGAAGGTCGAATTACTAGTTTTTTCCCACACTTTCAACCAAAAATCACACTGCTTGGACCCATTAATCCAATCCATAACAAACATTGGTCCATTAAATGTTGAAAAAGTTGGGACAGATGTCTTCAAAGGTGAGGGACAGTGTTTGCTGTGTACAGACGCTGTAATTTAGACCAGATGTTGTTTGACACGCGGAATAAAGAAAGCTAAACTGAGCAGCTTATTAAAACCTTAACCGTACGACTCCTTGTTGTCACAGTGAGAGAGAAAATGCGAACCAAAGGAAAAACCCGACACAAGTGTAAAGCCTTCAATCATTCACAACAAAGGAGAGTGTCTGAGTCATCAACCTACGCCTTCTCACTCTCCCGGCAGAATGGCACTTTGGACTGAGCTTGTATTTAGCAGCAAAGTTAATTACCCCGTGTTACATGCTATAATGCATTATTAATGTGAGTGAACAACATGAGTCAGTGTTCTCCGGCCTGCAGGGGCGTTTGGCTCAATCCGAACCGCTCAGTCATTACTGATGAGGAACGCGGACAATGCCTGAGTTTGCAGCCAGTTTCGGCCGGTTGGCTGCAGTTTGAGGCCCCCGGATCGATTTGTGGAGGAAGTCGGGAGACCTCTGACAACCCCGGTGTAAAAAAAAAAACGCTTCGATCAGTCTCCTCTCCATCGCTGAACCCCTTGGCACCGCTACGTGCTGGGTGGAGGGCCTTGAACCACCCCATCTCCACAGCTGAGAGCCGGCTGGACACTTTCCAGTCCGAAGAACGTCACACTTCACAAAACAGTCAGAAATCTGAACTAAACCTGACAAACACCTGCAAAATTTGACTCCACTGTTGTTTCTTTATAATTTAGTTGTCATATGTGACTCCAGTAGCACTAATGGAAGTGATACCTTTGTATTACTACAGCAAAGTTAGTCGCGTTTCACATTTTATCGACTTTAAAGCTGCAAACTCTTTTTTCCTGCTGTGATATATCAAGCCATGAAAAACTTCTTACTAACATTTATGGAACATGAGCTTTCTGTTTGGAACTGGAAAACACCGTGAGATAATCTTTGTTGTAGTAGCTGAATAGAAGATCCTATCAAGGATTACTGGATCCTGAAGCTTAATCTCAATAGATTAGTGTAGAGCATCGACCTGGGATTATCGAACACATCTCTTAAGGCACAAGCCAAAAGTGAGAGGGCCGCTTTGTTCTTACAGTATCACACCTCCGGATGAATAGACGCCACATAGCAGCCTGATTCAGGAATTAAAACCCCAGCCTACTTAATATGGTAATTGTGTCCTTTCCAATTTCCAATTTTCTGTCTGTATGTTGGTTAAGACGCTGTCCATGTGGCCTTAAGAACGACTAAAACAGTCTTAATTTCTCATCCCCTTTCCCGTGTCTGCAGGTGCCACTTTATTTCCTCTTTCCCACATTCTGCTCCTGCCCTTCCTCCTCTCCTCCTCCTCCTCCTCCTCCCCCCTTTCAATTAAATTAAATTTCAACTGCCTCGCGCACAAATCGCTTGGTTGGCATGACAAAGGAAACATTTGTGTTGCCAAAGTGTGAACACAAACAAACAAATTGAGCAAGGAAACAATAAGCAGGAACAATGAGCAGTGATTATAAAGCGGAATTAACCCGTAATCCCGCGACTGTGTGCACAACAATTAGAGAGAGAGAGAATAGAGTTTTGACAGGCAGGTGTTTTTTTTTTGTTTTTTTTCCCCCCCTGCCCAACCTGCTGTTTTTGAGGGTTATGACAGGTGGCGACAGGTTTCCTGCGCGCCTCTGCTGTGTGTTGCTCTCAAGAGGGGGGTTCGAGTTATTGCTGAACTCATGTTCCCATTTAACAGCAGTTTGTGCACAGCCAGTGTTCTCCGGCGAGGGGGGGGGGCGGGGGGGGGCAAACCATCCACTCCGACGGTGACAAACAAATACAACCCACGTTCTGAGAGGTACATGTAAATACAGTGACACTGGCCCCTGCAATTCACAGAGGAGGACAATGGATGAGGCGTGCATATAAAAAAAAAAATGGCAGCCTCTTCCAATTGACATCCCTCCGTCCCCGCCGAGCCGTCCCACAACGCAATTTGCACCCCACGCACTTGCCTCATTCTCTGCAAATAATTACCTGTTGTACAGCGGCTGACTGCCTGCGTGTGTGTTTGTTCGAGTGCCTCCCCTCTGCATGCGAAAAACAAAAAAATAAAACAGAACTCCCAGAGGTAGAGAGAGAGAGAGAGAGATTTGTGTGCGCACTTTAAGCATTATGCTGAAAGCAGCAAAAAAAAGGGGAAAAACACTGCACACATAATGGGGGCAGATGGACATTTTGAGTCATATGCAATACCGCAATCTGTTCCCCTCGCTAGCAAGCCTGCACAGCAGTCACTCTCTGCAGACAAAGCCGCTAAGTGTGTTATTTCATTGTAGTGACTTCCTACTAACAAGGAGCAGATCTGAGGGAGGGGGGGGAAGCTTCAAAAAACTGCAGCCAGCCGGAGGAGAGTTGGGCGTTTTAGTCAAGTAACTGTTTCAGCCTATTGATTTTTTTTTTTTTTTGTGTGTTCGTCCATGTGGTGTTTCCCTTTGTGTCTCCAACTTAGCTCTGTGTTGATTAAGTGGAAGCTCGACTCCATCACTGGCGTTTTCAACCCTCTCTTATTTCCTACAGTAAGAGCGTGAAGCTTCAGATTCAACTGCTGTAAACAACCTCTTCGACCAGTCACATGACACCACGAGGATACAGATTATTTCCACTTAAATACCAGACAGAACATTAATCATGAGACTCTTACATTTATAAGTAATAATTACAATATTTTAAATGATCGGTCCTTCACGTTAACCTCCCATTCGGATGCTTTCATCAAATTAATCTTACATTTTCTTTCCCGGCACACTTTCCGGGCAGTTTTTCGGGTTCAGTGTCCAGCTCAAGGACACATCAACATATAGGCAGAAGGGGGTGAGGTTCAAGCCCACGACTCTTATGATTAATGGCCAGCCCTGTCTTGCACCTAATGTGGTGTGTGAGAGCGGCCGTTACAGCAACAGCACACTGTCCTCTGCAGTCCTGTCAATGTTTTGTTAGCCTGCAAAAAATCAGCCCAGTCGCCACAAAAAAAAAAAAAGGTTAAACGTGCAGATTTCTGCTGTTAGTTTGTGACTGGATGTAAATTATCCAGGATGAAAGTTTGCTGCACTGAGCTCCCGTGCTTCCCTTCCTCTTTTTTACTGTTTGTCTATCTTGCAATCATCTTTCCTATATCGACACTCAATGCTGGGATTGGACGGAAGTTATGCACTTCAACATGATCAAATATTAGCATGATTTCTTCTGGATTCTGGGATGTTTCATTTATTCCTGCAACTGTTTTTTTTTTCCTCGACGCCAACAGGCAAGCCCGAGCCTCCACCATGAAAAATTAACCAAACACCCCGACCGTTTATCATAATTTACACCAACAGACGGCCGCGGTGAATACAGATGTTGTGTTTGAACATCTTCATTTGCCGGGCCGTAGTTTCTGCTGCGGCAGCCCGTGATGGTGAGTAAACGGATCGATTAAGTTATTGCATGGCGTGCGGACACACACACATGCACACGTTGCAGCCCGAATCCCGCTTCGGTCGAGTGAGCTGTCAGGAAATGCAGATGACGCAACATGTCCGTCTGGCAGTTTGTGTACTGTACACAGCTTGCGTTCATGTATGGTACAGCACGCTCTATACGCTGTCAACTTTTTGGCAAAGCACTGTGTGAGGCCAACAACATGTTCTGTTGCTTTTTTTTTTTTTTTTTTTCCCACCTTCAACTTCCTGAGGCACAGAACATTTTTTGAAGGCAGGGCTGAAAGAGGGCAGAGAAATGCAATTACTGGTAAATAGAGACTCCCTGCAACTGCAAATTTATCCAGGGTCCAGAAATCATTCCTCACAAGCCTGCTGGAGGTGTGTGTGTGTGTGTGTGTGTGTGTGTGTGTGTGTTTGTGTGTGTGCCCATGTGCGTTTCTGGGTGTGTGCATGCCAGCCTATATATATGTGTGTGTGTGTGCGTGTGTTAGTGTGTCTCACATGGTGTGAATCATTGTGGCGGTGCCATTAAAGCTTATCAGACTCCAGTGGAGCTGCCAAGCTGTGGTCGGCTCTCTGCTCTCCCCCCCTTCAGGGCGTCTCTGAGTGGCTGTGACTGCCGCTCGGTGCCCACTCACGCGCTCCCGCTGACCCTCGCTGGCTCTCAGGCAGAAAGGCAGAAAGGCTTTGGCAGCGAGATTTCTAGGAGCCTTAAAACGACAAGTCAGTTTAATTCAATCCCCCCCAATTCAGAGCTAATAACAGGTGGATAGGCTGCTCGAGTTGGGGGGGCTGTGATAATGGCGCTGGTGCATTTTGCGCCACGTTCTTCTGCCACCTCCTTTAACCTCGCGTCCTCTTTTCACCAACTATTTTCCTACAGACTTCAACCCTCCCTCTGATCCGAGTATCTTTCCAAAGTCGCCGCTTTTTTTCTGTCTAACACCCTCAAGAGAACGACGGTGGCCGATTGTGACAACCCTCTCCATCTCAGGAAACGTACACGACTCACTATATTGTGCTCGGTGACAGTTCATCCAAGGACAAAACAAAAGAGGGGGGAATTGAAACGGCAGAGAGGCACACAGGCAGTCAACAGATTAAATAGTAAGCGATGGATTTTGAAACACATTTGAGGTTGCTCCTTTGACGAATATCAATCAGCTGTCACTTGCTCCGCCGTGTGATTGATTAAAGCTGTTTCTCATTTTCTGCATTCATTTGCAGAAAAATGTCTCCCAGTCAAAACCAGATAGATTTATTCGACATTAGAAACGGTGGCCATTTATTTAAAAAAAAAAAACACACACACACATCATTGCTGTTTTGCATTATAGCTTAATGATGAGTGGCGCCACTGTTTGGTACACAGCCTGCAAGCTGAAAATAGTATTTTCTCCACTTTTTCCCTCTCGCGCCTTCAGATTCACCTTGTCCACTAAGTACAAAAACCAGACTCTAATTTGTCTCGGTGCCACTGGTGCAGAAACATATCAACAAGTCTCATTACAAAGTATTACATCCTGTCACAGGAGGTACAAAGGCAGCAGGATGGTGCAGCATGTAACATCACCAGGCAATCATATCTACATCTAATATTCACTCCAATTACCTGAATCCAATACACAACATCTCTGTTAACCGGGAGGGTGACTGTTGTTTAAATGAGCATCCAGCAGAAGAACTGAAATATTTATTTTGCTGCATCCAAAATAATTTAGATCTTTTTTGCATCTGACTGATCCGAGCATCTGTGGGTAATACTGATATTGTGATAAGAGACTAGAAGTCATCTTAGACTTTGGATATCAGTATATTATGTCATGGCCTGGTCTAATACATTTACCCTTTTGGTCAAAATATCTGTATTACCAATGATATTGTTCATTAAAACTCATTGTTTTCATATTTTGTGAAAACAGCAATAATGATCCCTACATTATTGATGCACTATCAGTACTGAGATATTTAGTCAGATATATGTGAATGATTTCGCAAACATGACTCTGCACTGCTATTTAAATGTTTAAAGCTGTATTATTAGGTGAGTAAACCTTGTCTTTGCATTTTGTTTTAATGTTTGACTTACCACTAAATATATAACCCGCATCATTGAAAACAATCATATAAATATCAAATATCACTGTCCAGCATTAAAAATACTGAGTTAATCCATATTGACCTGCCAAAATAAAAGTTTTAGGCAAGTGCATAAAACATTTGTGAAGGCCAATATAAAACTATGTTTGCAGTCATATATGAAAAAACAAGTAAAGGGTTTTTGCACAACTTACTGGAGTTTATTTGTACATTTCACATGTGATATCTGTCAAACACACACACACACGAGGGTTTCTGATACGACAACAATGGCGATCAGGGATTTTACATCCTCTTTTTGCAATCAGAGTGATGTGAGTTGAGCTGTGCTGAGCAGGGGGAGTGTGGCTGCCAGTGACAACAGAAATCTGCCTGGTGTTTTTCTCCCAGTGCTGAAAAATGGTTTTTGTTCAGGTGCAAAAAAAAAAAAAAAAAAAACATGATTCCATCTGTTTCCATGAAAAATTTCAAATGGATTTTTTCAGTAACAGATAATCAAACAACTGCATGAAATGTGCAAACCAATTTCTTTGAATAGATGTTTTGAATATTGCTTTTTTATTGAGATAAAGCATCGCTAGAATAACTAAATGTAGCATTACTGGCTCTTATGCACTCAAAATCAATAAAGGGAGATTGTTATTCACAGTATTAAAGTCGAATGTCTGCTGTGTTTCACTCTATAAAAGGTTTATTGCTTTAGTTTTTTTTAAGGCAGCTAGCTCTTTCTCTCTTAGGAAGGCAGAAAGCAGGAATATTTTTGCAATATTAAAAAAACCATTTAATCTAACAAGATAAAAAGTTCCCTATTGTTAATATTCTGCCACTCTCAAAGAGACTAAAAAAATTATTAAAAAATCAATGAATAGACTGAGACAAATAACTGAATATTTATTAATCTAGTCATGTTGCCTCTCCATCTAAACCCCAGTACTCTAAACAATAGTGTTTTTATTTCATAGAGGGGAAGTACGAGAATTCCCCTTTGAGCTGACATTGCTGATTTTAAGTCTGTCTCACTGTCAAAGTCATTTTTTAAGCCTGTCAGGCATCAGCTCTCTCCAGGTTAGATGCTGTGCCACCTCCAAAAGAACACAACCCGTTTTTTTAAACTCTTTGAAGAGACACAAAGCCAAATTCCCCTTTTCATTAGCGAAAAAACCTGGCAACTGAGCACTCAGCCACCATCACTCTGACTGGAGAGTCACAAATGATGTGTCCCCCTTGGCTCATCACACAGAGACATCAGATGCCTGCCAAAAGTCTGCATGTGTACAAGATGTGCTCCATGCATTATTAATGCGCGAAACAGCACTGTGTGTATGTGTGTGTTTGTTTCTCTGCGTGCAAAAATTAATCATTTTACACATTCATGGATGGCGATGTTCATCCGGCAGCTGCAACACCTTTGTGCAAAAAAAAAAAAAAAAAAAAAAAAAAACAGGCGGGGATTTTTTTTTTTTGAATTTGTGTGGCGGATATTTTTTTTAAATCTAGTTAAAGTAGATGTACATGTTGAAAAAGTACAAGTTTTGAACTTTTTGTCGGACAAATGATGTTAAATAATTAATAACCGGCAGTAAAATTAAAGAAAAAGAGAGAACAAAGGAACAATACAAAAGTGTGACAGCAGGACTTTCACTTTATATTGCAAGAACAGCTCAGGACCAATAAAATGCCTTTATCACTTCTTTGTTATGAATTTCAATATAGGGCCAGGCTGAGACAATAAAAAAAACAAATAAAAAGCCGAAACCATGTTATATTAGCAGTTTTTTGTGCTCTCGAACTCAGCACTGGTAAAAACAGGAAGGCTACAGAGGGCATAATTTAGATCAGAACATCTATCGATCCATCGGTTTCTCGGATTAATTAATCTTTTCTTGCACAGAGACTCTCTCGTTCATTATTCTGAGTGCCACTAGCTGCCTCGGCTACCCCTTGGGTAGTTTTAAATTGCAAAAAAATACAGATTCAACTGTAGCTGTCTTTGTCATTTCATCTGTTTGAAAGAAACACAACAATTCAGACTTTTATCTATTTATCTTTATATTGCAACCGGGCGTTCAATCATTCTAATCAACACTCTGAACAGCAGAGTTAGCACAGTGTTCGTGCTCGAGAGGAAACATTATGACAAAGACAAGGCCCTTCGAGCAAAATCCCTTTTGAGAAGCTGATGCGTAGGTGCTAATTTTTCATATTACCTTGACTGTCAGCATCAGGCCATACATGCCACACGTCATTGATGGGGTCATGCATTTTTCATAAGGTTGTACATGTATTTTAATGAGCAGGGCTGATGAGGTGTGCTACGTCGGCATTGGTGGAGGGCATCACCACTCCCTCTCATTCACCGTGTTCCCCACAAACCTGTCAGTCAACCACACCAAGGCCTCCTCGCGTCTGTCGCTCGCAGTATCCTCGAATATCAATCACATCCAAATCTCTGCATATTTTCTGGGGATAATTAAGAGGAGATTGCAACGTGGTGCAGACGATCAATCTGCAAATCAGTGGACCAGATTAAATCCAAATTCAGACTCCGTTTCGCAGATGGCAAACTAAACAGCCTAAACTGACAGAGATGCGTTTGGATGGCAAGTCGGATACCCCCCCTGCCGGGCGGAGGAGCCCATGTCAGTGCCTGTGTGTAATTTGGAATTAATGGGACGGTAAAACTTTTAATTCAAAATCCCAGCCTTGGGGACAAACACATTTGCATACAAATGAACACAATTTCCTGTTTGTTCGGTATGCAAATACAAAAGAAGGAACTTACAGAGGGGCTGCCAGAGTTGAACAAGCACCGCGACTCTCGCCCGAATGCGGAAAGCGGGGGCACCCAACCGAGCACTTCAAACACTGCTATGTTTGAGATATCTGACTACAGCAGGGGTGAGCAGAGACCACCCTGAAGGACTGAACGGTCTTTTGGGGCTTGGGGTAACCTTTCCCTCCTCATCTCATTTACACCTGGAAATAACAAGTGAGGTGAGTCTTCCTCCAAACGCATGAGGCAATTAAAGACTACTGATCTGAGGTGGAAGAAGAGTGAACAATGTTCATCCCAGGGGCAGAACGTGGACTGAAAATAGTCCCCTGTAAAATTTTGAGCCATTTCCGCAGTGTAATTAACAAATAATACCTCTTTAAAACCTGTCACTGGGGAACACTAGAGTCTCCTAAAGTAATTTCAGTATTAATTGCAGGTTTTTCCCTTTCAATATGCTGAGATAAGCTTTTCTGAATAATGCAAAGAATCCATGTCATCTATCTTTTTTGGTATTTCAATAAAGGTTGCAGGAATGCTTTGAATGTCAATGACACTCAGGGATATGAGGCTACAATCTGATAGCACATAATTCATCACTGCGAAACATAAACGAGACAGAAAAGGAGGGAACTTGTTTGCATCAACATAAATGACTGGCATGCCGGATGA
>JAQNCA010000008.1:7213140-7235286 GCA_029783725.1 Acanthurus tractus
AAACGCTGTCCTCTCGCTGTAATTATCCTCCCAAATCACCACAGAGCTTACATGATTTACAGATTTGTCACAAATTTGTACATTTCATACGCCCATCTGCCATTTTAACATTTTTATAACGCGATCGTTTGTATCTGCAAATCAGCATTTCGCATTTTCGGCCTAAAAATTTCCACTTCTTCTTAATCACCTGAGCCCAGATGTCTATAACTGTCGTCTGTGAGCTTTTAATGAGATGACAGTGTTGCCTTATCGTATACTGTTATGTCCAGAGCTTTCTGTGTGTCTTCACAGCCGTATTAACCTCAATTGCCTGCATTATACTGTTTGTCCATGCATCTGCACAACTGGGGCAACGTGAAGCAACAGGCAACGTGACTACCTTGGCGCCTCTTGAGCTTTACAGTGTATAAGGAAGAAACTGACAATTGCACGTCTGCTTTTTTTTTATAACTTTCCGGCATTGTGCTGCAGCGTATTTTAAGTCTGTGTTAGAGAGGCACTGACAATGTATATTTTGCTGTTGACTGTGGAGCTCGAGCTGTGCAGAATGTCTTTTTATTTCAACAAGAGTGCTCTGTCTCGTTCTGACAATAATCAACACAATGATAGCCAGACATATTGTGATGCATTATTCATTTTTGTCTGTGTCTGATTACCCGCTACCATTTGACAACCATCACACTCAAATGTGTTTGGATTACAAGCGTGAGGAGTGAAAAGGGGAAAATGGCTCATATATTGCCTATCTATCATGCAAACGCGGTCTTTTGCGGCGCCGAGGGAGCACAAGCAAAGATTCACCGACTCGCTGGGAGTATAGTTCATAAACACAAAGCTCCAGTTTGACACAATGTCTATCCTGAGGGAGGATAAGTAGCCTCGTGAGTGGCCAATAAGTCAGACAGTGCTCCATAATCCACGCAGATAAATCCACTCTGCCAAGGCAATTCATAACGTTTGAGTTGTGTGGGGTCATTTAACCAGTTCCATTGATTACTGCCATTTTGGAAGTGTGTTGTCGTCAAGAGGCTCGAATGGAGAGGCTACTTAAGGCTCGACATGCTGATCAATACTGCAGTCTCCAGGTCCAGACAGCATCTCACACATTCAAGGCCATGTGGAAGTTCTTCCCCGGCTCTCCTCCTCGAGCTGGATCGATGCGTACGCGCAATCTCACGCTCTCCATTCGCCTCCGACGTCCCATCAACAGGTGCGGTTTAATATGCCTCATTTATAGGAGTGAGTCATTGAATCAGCCCAGATTGAGTCGCCTTGTTCTACATAAAGAGAGCAGTCAGACGCTTCGACCGCCACTCGCCGGTGCAAGAAATATACTAATGTTTAAAAGACCCCTAAAGGTTCTGCCAAGGTTGAAAATCAAGATAAAGCGCTCGGTCGATCCTAAAATTGATTTATAACCCACCTCTCTCACAAAGAGCTCTTGAAAATACATGAGCCGGTGCCACAGTGTTTAAGGCTGATTTCATTTTGAGCCTTATTCCCTGTGAATAGAGTCTCAGGATGTAATCCAAAAATATGGTTGGATAATATTTCTGTCAGCCTTAAAGCTACCTCCGGGGAAATGATGGAGGGGAAAGTAAAAGACCCTGAAACACCGTGTATTGTGCTTACAGTGCAGCAGTATAAGGACAGGCGGCTTGACCCCTGCTGCTCATATCGACAGACACTACTGATTTTTCTGCTGCAGGACTCGCTGTGCCGCTAGCAATCCCATCAGGCCGGCTCATGAAAGAACTCTCGCTGCCAATCTAAATATCCTTTTCAATGGGGGCCAACTCATAGAACAACTCTTTACACAAACGTGGCACAAAGTCCACCGAGCGGAGGTCCGGAGGTCAGATCGATGCAGCTAACCGGCAGCGTGCCCCCTGACCAAACGTCTTAAAATCTGTATCACCAGAGTCGTTCCTCAGACCAGATCAATGCCTGACCGGCTGACTCCATTAGAGGACCTTTGGAGCGACGGGTGGAGGCGGCCGGGTGAGTCTGAGCTGGCTCGGGTTTTAACCTCTTGCAGAGGGGTTTGGGTTTTACTAAAGTGGATGAAACCATTTGAGGTCTTTGTTGAACTGGAGCTTCGATTAAGCTTTGAGGAACATTTACTGGAAACAAGGACAAGATGAGGAAATGGCGATAACGCTGTGTGAGACACTGTGAAGACTAAATCTGAATTTAACCTTTTATATTGAACCTGAATCCCTTTAGAATCAGACAACATCTCTGTAGGATTGATTTCCGTTTACTGGACAGTTTGAGGAGGCTGCCTGCCTTATTGATCACCTGAGCGATTGACAATCTGGTTCTAATGATCAGCTGATTTCTGGCAGGTCAGATGTTTTGGTTGCATTAAAGTTTTAGCAGTTCCATGGTCCGATATCTTGCACAGTCGCTGCCAAAAGAACTGTGATGAATCGTTTTAATATTGTTGGAGTTGTTAATTGCGGCGGTTGCAGAGCAGACAGACCATAATATCATCTTCAGCCATCCTACAGCTGTTTTTTTTACTTTTTTTCTCCTGTTTTTTTGATTAAAAAAAGCCCCTTTGGTGTCAACTGAGAAAATAAAAGAAGATGCATGTGTGAAATCTTGCTATATATAGATATACATAGTACTATATTTTATAATGCTCTGTACGTATTTGCTTGACTTAGCTCAAAGTGAGACCAAGCTAATTAAATCAATACAAAAACCTCTAATATTAAAAATGATGCTTCACCAGGATTGTGTGATGTTTTTTTCTTAAAATGTGCAACAATTTCAGAATCCAAGAAAACCTCTGAAGATCTTTGGCCGCACAAAATGTGTTTGACTTTGCTCAGACGTCTCTGGTTATCACAGTTTTTACAACATTGCCACGGTTCAGCAGCGTTAATGTGGTCAGCGCCTTCAGAGTTTAATTTACGACCTCATTTAGTCCTGCAACTCTAAACTCTCTAAAATTGCAAAACAAGAAAAAAAAATATCTGTGCTAAAAAGCCTCTAACCCTTAACTTGAAGTCATTTTTAATATTCTAAAACAGCATTAAAGTCGACCAAACTTACACAGTATTTAAGGCCCCATTTAAAAAGTTAAAGCGACTCATGACAAGGTTATGTAAAACTTTGCAGAGAAGCTAACAAGTCTGTCACAGTCAGAGGCGTTAGCTTTTGTTTAACTTTCATTTTCAGGGGAAAAAAACATGGCATGTGAGAAACTCTCAGTGGGGATTTTTCATATATTGTATTAAGACTTGAAACAAGCTATTTGCCATTTTTTTTTCTTTTTTCATCTCTTATAATGTGCCCAGCAGTGTGTCTTTGCCTTTGGACTTGATCCCACCAGGAGCTTTAATTTAATATATGACACTAATTTTCGCCAGAATTGCCCTTGCGGCCCCAAGGTCTCGTGTCATGAGTCTCAGGACGTGTGGGATCATTTCACACTTTCATTTTTCCACCCGACAGTATCAGTCCGACGCAAATCGGTAAATCACATTAACTAAATTATACATTTTGTGAAATGTATTATTCAAGGATTAATTTATCACAGACAGTTTGTTGTTTCACAGAATATTAACCTTAGAATGAATTGCCAGGTTTTTTTTCTCCCCCTGTATACTTTGATAGATTAGTCTTATAAATTATTTCGCGCTGTTCTAAAATTCATTTTTAGACCATGATTCTCTGGACAGCCTAATGGAGCAATTTTAGGCTCTTTGTTCCATCAGACGTCTTTCAAACAGCAGCCCTGGCACTCTGTATCAAACTTGGCTTCCTTTTAGAAGGCGCCCTGCTGTGCCGACGACACCCAGACATAAATACCCCCCCTCTCGCCATGCGCTTTTCCATCTCCCTGTCTGACCTTCTTTCTCTCCTCTCCCTGAATTTCTCTTTCCATTCACATCTCTCTCCAACCTGCTCCTGTAAAGACTCAACCTTTTCGCCTCGTTTCGCTCAGTCTCATTGTGCATCGCCTTCTTTTCTTAGTGCTTAAATTTTCTCTCTCTCTCTCTCTCTCTCTCTCTCTCCTCTGGTTCTTTAACTGAGCACATCTTCAAACACTTTTTATCCTCCATCATCACACTTTCTCTCTTGCCGCTCTTCATTTTACTTTAAATTATTAATGCACCTGGATAAACTTAATAACACTTCAGAGCTCTTTTGGATTTTTTCTTTATTAAATGGAGGTACAAAGTCAATTCCCACCACCAGAAAAGGATGATAGAACAGAAATACAGAACCAAGCTGTGATTCTTTTTCATTATCAACTTGTCAAGGCTGTATAAATGTTCATAATAGAAGTTCTGGGGTCTGAGTTTGAACCCGAAACTCAAACAACGACCATAAGATTTTATTCTTACTTATAGAGGGATTTATGAGGATTGATCTACAACAAAAATGGATTGGCTCTGGTTAGGTGTTGTGTGTTGTACTATAGACCACACCCAACAGACTTCTTGAGTGCACCTTTAAATCTCTGCAGCAAGTCTGACCACTAGAGGCCACCAAAGAGCAGCTTTCCAGATGTTGGGTTTCACACTAAAAATCACTGGTTTATACATTTCCCCATGTATTGGTGTGACCAACATAGTGTTGGTTCAACTTTATCTCGCAGCAATTAGTGGTTTGATCTTGTGTTATTGATATTTAACCTTATTGAACCTACTGGAAGTGGACTCTTGGTATAACCAGCCTTCAGGGGACAATTTCAGTCAATATTCTCTTTCTGCTATCGGCGAATGCATCATCACTGCATCCTGGACTTATTTCTGCACTAAACAAATTTGATTAGTTAATAGAAATACACACCAGCCATGGTGTTTTTTTTTCACTTGGGCAGAATAATGATGGGTGCTGGACCTTTCTCCAGCCATGACACGGTGCTCTGGAAAAAGGCTGGTTATGCAAGAATAAACAAACAGGGACATGTACGTTTAAAAAGCTAGATAAAATACATTTGAATATTTCACAGCAATGCCATATTTCAGTTTGGGTAAATAACCTAAAGGCAATGTTGAAAATAATGGCCCCTTTCTTTAGGTGTTTTGCCTCCCATGCTTGCTGGGTAGAGTTAACCCATTATTGCATCGGTGCCATATTGGAGGACCATGCTGCTGAACAGGAAGGGGGGGCTGATTTGGATCTTATCTGATGCTGAATGATTCATGAACAATAACCAGAGACAAGTACTGCATTGCTGCGAGGCTATCGAGATTCGGGTTGGTAAGATTTATGCAGGCAGCAGGACAACATGTTAAGGACAGCACAGATTTTTGACAAGGAAGAAAAATGAGACGCCATTAATCCAAACTGAGGAGCGAGATATCCATCTGAGCTACTCTGTCTTCTGTTCATAAAAACTTTGAGTTTTAGCTAAGTTGCACAACAGAAACTACTGAAATATGCATTAAATGAGAACTGTTTAATCGTTAAGTACATGAAATTATTAAATGCTAATGAAGCACAGCACAGGTTACATATGTGCACATATGTCTGCATGATTTTGCATGATTTTAGAGGCGCAAAGAGGCAAAAGTTTTCAGTTTTTCCTAAGAGAGTGAGGAATGAAGATAAAATAAACTTAATTTTTTGTTGCAATTTTTGGAATTTCTTCTTGATAATCGTGCAAGCCTCAGGGAGGCCTGAAAACCACCGATGAAGTTAATCTTATTTCAAAAGTTCAACTTTGCACTTTTTTGTCAGTTTCCCCAGTCGTGTTATTGGTTGATGAAAATTAAATTGGTATCCAAGGGAATACTTTAATTTTTTCTTCTTCCATAAGGTGTCATGGCAGAAGAGTTTTCAGAACACTAATTAAATTGGTTAAATTATCTTCACTTATTTTATATATATATATCAATTTTTCATCATTTTTGAGCCAAATGCCAAATATTCATGAGTTCAAGTTTCTCAAATGTGAGTATTAGCTGCCTTCCTTTGTCTTTTATTTGATCCATCAAAACACAGACATTTAAACACATTACATTGTGTTTGGAAAATTAAAGTTGGCATTTTCACTATTCTGACATTTTATAGACCAAGTGATTAATAACTTGTAGCTCTAATTTAAAAACCTCAGTGTTTGACCCCTAGATTTTTACTCAGACTGAAATATCCACTGATTCCATTAAAACTTTTCTTTGAAAGTCAGCACAGTAATATTAATAAAAACAGATAACAAAAGGTCATCAGCTGATAAACTGGTTCATTATTTCGCTGCACCTAGCTATTCTGTAAACACATTTTCAGATTTGGGCTATCATTTACCTTTAAGACTCCAACAGGAACCAATTTTCAGCAATGATTCATAGACACCTCTGGCAGACGCGCCAGCTTTTTCCGCCTTAAGGCGTCTTATTCTGCCCACCACACATCTCTGGATCTCAGCAGGAGGCTCAGATTGCTGACCATCACAGCCTGGTGATTACCTACCTTGGCAACATTTTTCCACAAATTGTCAGAAATCTCCCTGTGATTCACCACACATTTTCTCTCCTCCATTACCCAAGACTTCCTAAGTTGTGCAGTTACTACCCACAGTGTTTGACTGTCACCACGAGCTCTGTTTGCTCTGTGGGTTTGTGTGCATCTGGGACCGACAGATTTGCTTTGTTAGGTCAGAGCAGCATCACGCAATCAGAGTGGTTTTGTGAAAATGTGATGCAGACAAATAGAAAGTGCAGATTCAGATTAAATGTAACCATGTGTCATAAACATTGTGTTTTCAGTGCAGAATATATGCAAAAATCAATTTGGATTCACACAGAATGTCTCCTCCTTTTGTTGTTTTGCACTGTACTGCCCTCTAGAGTCCAAACTGAGAACTCTTTAAAAAAAAGTGGTGTGTCACAGCAGAGATGTTATTATGGGCTCCATGTTTTTGACATCTATCTGTATTTTTAAAGAGGGATTTTTCTGCATTGGATTTTTTTTGTGAATGGATGAAATCGTTTTCATTTCTGTTCGGGTGTGTTTAGAAAGATTAAGTCTGAGACAGCCAGATATGACATAAAAACAGGAAGTCTCCTTGGATTTTATTCTACAACCACCTATTCAAAGGACAAATTAGTAGACCTAAATAAGACATTAGCCTTTTAGCAATCACAACTTTTTGGGGTTAGACTGTTGCAAGAAACTGACTATTTTTAATCACTTCTGTCTGGTGTGACAGTTTTCAGGGAACTATTACATATTTTCAATGTTTAAGTTGTACAGTGTGCTGTGCCTGAATGATTTAATCTCTGGCAATTATTTTTGTTTAAATACAACAATGACCAGTGAAATCCATAAACATTTTCACTGAACAAACAGTCAATGAAACTTGTACATATACCTTAATGTTACCTGTAAATAGGCATGAAAAGATACTCGGATTAGTAAACTGGCAGATAATTAAAAAGAAACAGTCATTCAAATAGGAAATGTTTAGGAAAAAAAATTACTAACAGTGAAATAATTCCTGATTCTAAAATGTGAATATTTGCTATTTTTTTGAGTTTGAAATGATAGTAAACTGAAGATTAGAGTTATGATCTGCCTGTCAGACTAATCCAATGAGAAATTGGACATTTTTGACTATTTTGTTATTTAATAGACCAAATGATTAATCTAGAAAACTACAGCAGCTTGATAATGAGCCAAAACACGGCCCTGACTTTAATACTAACCAAGGTTCTTGCTTCCGTCAGTGTATTCTGTTATCAGTGGGGTAGCTAATGTTGTATTTGGGATAATTTGTGTTGCTGTTTGCTGTCGTAACATTTTATGTGAATCCATCTGTTAAACCTTTTGGCCTCTTTCTAAGCTACTGCAGCAGTTTCAATTAGTTCACAGACAACCTGCAGGGTTTAAATTATGACACAGAGGAGACAACTTTTTTTTAATCATATGTCTGGAGCACAAAACTTAATTTATGAGGAGCTGCTTCAAATTGACACCTGAATCATCAAAACATCCTCTGAATTATTCGCCCTTATTACTTTCCTTAATTAAAATCTGTGTTGGGCAATAACGTACAAGTCATTTTAGCAGCAAGTATAACTTTGAAATGTTTGGCAGATGCTGTGCCTTCCCCTCCCTTTATGCTTTTCCGCCATCGTAACAACTTGCCCGTTCAGTAAAACATTTTGTCCATTAAGCTCGCAGAGACATTTACCAGTGGATGAGACCCATATTACACATGAAATGGGAGTCACTGGAATTGTGAGATTGGCAATATCACAGGCAACTAATAGGGAAAACAGGAGTCCAGTCACAGTGCCAGACAACAGATGCAGCATCACTGAGCCGCTGGACGAACACCAACTGTGTACCATAATATCACACATTCATGAGGTGTGCTGTCTGGCATACATGTCTGCGTGTTTTGCCACAGCAGGGCTTGTCACGTTATAGTACGACAGGTAAGGTGATGTGCCCAAACACCTGATTATCGTACGCATGACAATTTTACAGCACACTTTTGGCTCCTTCTCGTTCCAGCAACACACGTGTCGGGGTTGTGATGAAGCTGTAAATAAATCACAAGCCCTTTCTGGGGTCACACAGGATATAGTGCGTCATTATCGAACTAAAAAAAAGCCGTGTGAAAGCCAAAGATGTGGTGTTGTAAACAGGAATGACACTTAAGCTTTCCAGTAGTTTTATTTTCTATAAATGTTTGGCACAAAACCTCTCGTTAAAGATATTGTACATATGGAAACATTAACACTTCATACAGATATTTATCCAAAGGAAATATTAAGCAGTGGTTAGATAAACATGTTCAGGCCTGATTGAATTTACTGTATAGATTCATAATTCAATGTTATATTGCATACACAGTATTAGCATTGGAATCAGAAATAATTCTAATAAAAATTCTATGATCTGTTTATGTGTCTTGACATGTACAGCAGATGAAGATCAATTCATCTGTGATAATTAACTGGTTGCCACTGGAAGCGTCAATTAAGCTTTTGCTTTGTTGGTTTTATTCATTCACTTTTAAAAACAATATCAAGAGACATAGAGCACTAAAAGGGGTGAATCCAAAGTGCAAGGCACATCTCCCTCATTTAAGTTTTTGCATTTTGCAGGAAACAATTGTCAGTCTGCAGTCCTTTGCTGCATGTTGCCCCCCCCAACCACATTTCCCTCCTCTCCTGTCACTTTATCAGTTGTTCTATCAAAATAGAGAAAAAAAATGGATAAAAAGAAAAAAGAGAAAAAATTCATGTGGATGTACATTTGCATTTGCCAATGCAGACTGTTCAGACACATATGCAGCACGTATAAGTGAAAAGTTAGCAAATAAGGTGAATTAAATGTTTATGTTTTAATGCAACATACCGATGCAGTGCAAAAACAATGTTTTGTTACCAAACAACTTTTAAACCTCAAACACATCCTGTAATCTGAGGGTAAAGGGATTCTGTCGCACAGCATTTTAATTTCAGTTGTTCCATCAAAAATCAAATGCATCACATTTGTCTGTATAAACTTATACATAATACTTTTCAAGAAAGCACAAGCTTACAAAACAATTCATGGGAACGTTTAGCATCAGCAGCAGAGCAGCTCAGTATGAGGCAGTAAAACTGGGTAGAAGGTACACAAACATGTAACACTTTTCTTATTTTTGCAACCGACTTTCCAACATCTCAGTCAATGATTCAGATTTATTCTATAAGAGCATGTCAGGGTGGTGTTTGCCATAAAAGCAGTCCACTGCCTGATTTTTTTTATTCTCGTGCATTTTCATGTGTCAAGTGGCTCTGTGTGTTTGTACAGTGGTGAAAAACCCCAAATACTGCCAAGACACAAGTCCACACTGATAAGATTTAAAAAAGATTAAGTTTATTTCAGAAAAGGGCAACACATTCATAAATACTAAGCAGCTCACTGGTACAATCAGACCCATCAAAGTGATTTGTTTCAAAAGGTCAGTAGCTAATATAATATGCTCTTATGGAAAAGGGATCAAATCTAGTTTTGAGATGACTAATGGATGCGGCATTCCATGTACATGACAAAAATTGTTAAATGCCAATTTACAGTGTCATTTAAACCAAGCAGCAACATGTCACTTAAAACCGCAAAATGATGTTCCGTCAAACTTAGTTTAGGATCCGACTAATCCATCTGGCTTGTGTGAGCTTTAACCCAGAATGTACTCAGTAAGGATTACTCAAATGTTTAAGTTTCACTTTGCAAAACTTATGACAGTTATGAAAAGCTGGAATATCCATGCAGGCTCAGCAAGTTGGACAGATAGGTCAAGTGAAAAAACAAACAAACAAAAAAAACAGACAAAAAGTAAAGAAGAGTGTGAGCTGATTTGCAGGTTTCTGTCAGACGACGTGATGTTCACGCATGAAGCAGTCTTTTCCCAGGAGAAAAGGTGGTGATTCTTTTTTTTTCCTTCCTTCATGCTCCATCCAACAAACACTGTTCATATTGTAATAGACTTTCTCCAGGCCCAACATGATCAGCCCAAATAACAAGTCAGAGTCTTAGTATTGCTGTTACACCACAGCAAGATCCCGATTCTGACTATCTAATCTGTAGCACATAAGTAGAACTGATCTTCTTCGGACCCAGAGTATCTTTTCCTTATGACTTTTGGCTGGGCAAAGGGCGCCGGAACAGCAAGATGTGTGGCTCTAGAAGAAAAGAGCAGAGTACGCAATATATATAAGCCTGTGTAATAATGCTACCGGTCATGATGTTTTGATTCTTCATGGGGAAACTTGACTCCTGTGTCTCCTGTTCCACTGTTATTGAGTGAAGGGTGTGGCTTCTTTTCACACTCGCTGTCCATATGTTTGCGGTCACCAAATCTATTGATATGCTGACCACAGATCTGGGCCAGTTCTTCAAAAAAAAATTCAACTTTACAGCTGTTCAACACCAGACGTGACATTTTTCAATGTCTAACTGAAAGGCATTGCACCAAGACGGGCTGGGTCCCTTTGTTGGCAGCTGTACTAGTCGAAACAAAAAGTTACAAAGGGATAGAGGGCTTTTACTTTTGATCAACTAAATTTTACAGTCAGAAGGTTAATGTTTTTCCCTTTAAATCAAGATTTATACTTACACGCTTGATCATAATCGCTGCCTCATAACCGCTCGTTTATAATTATGACACCATACTTTTGTGAAACCTAGTATATGGATGATTGAAAATGTGCAGCTACAACTCCTAAGTTTAATTTTCAATCTAATGGCCTCATTACATCTGTCCTGTTACTGACGTTGATCTTGGGCGATTATTTTAAGTTGAGTGTGTTTGTGTTTGTTTTTAAAAACAAGCTGCTGAAACCACCATATAGAATATCTTGTTTTTTATATTTCATAGTTTTGCATGTTTGATAAAGTCTATCTGTGGCAAGAACAGCCAATATTGTAATGATCAATTCTTTCATAAGTGGCCTTCCTCTGTCACCAGTTGTAGCAACAGAGTAGGGCCAGGAAACAATATTCATCAGAAAGAAATCAGGACAAGATATTTAAATCTTCGTCTTAATATCGGAATAAGATCATTTGCTAAGAACATTATCCATTGCTCTGCAACAAGATCAGATACCTGGTTGGTGAATCATGAAGTGCACCCATCCTTGGCTTTGCTGGACCCCCAGGTTCCTCCACTCAGTCTCAGACATCAAATGGGTCTTGGGTACACGCTTTGCAATATCTTTGGGTAGCATTACATGCCTGTAAGTTACAGTACAAGAGTGAAAATAATATATTTTTTTAAAAAGTTATCATGATAAATAAAGAGATGTTGCATGGCAGAACTGACAACAGTTTGTGTAAAATGCCATTAAGGTGATCAGTAAGGAAAAACGTTTACACAGGCTAAAGCTGAATGCCACATGAACACGAGTCATACACACCTGTATTCATACTTGTCATCATCGTATTTATCAGAATAGTAGATCTGTTTATGCGACATGATGAAATCCTGTGGGGAAATTTTACACATTACTCAACATTCACAAATGAATTGTAATCCAAATTTGCCGACTAACAAGGTTCAAACGAGACATCGAGTTTTAGTTAGCTTAACTTGGCGAGTGTGGCTCACAGTCAGGCTAACGTGCTCAAGTTAGCCGAGAATTAACGTTATGTTTGACAATGTAAACGCCTCAGTACACACTGCTAAATATGTACAATCCAGTCAATTAGCTTTTAGTGTTACCTTATATTAATGCCAATATCCTGATGAGAAAACGTATTTTAATCCAGTTTTTGTACCCAACAATCGCGAACTAGTCACTTCTTTGTTTCCCTCTCGAATGTTTAATGCGCCCGCTATCGCTCGTTCAAATAGAGCTCCTTCCATCCTATTGGTCGATGGATCTGAAGAGCCCTTCAACCATTGGTCACTTCATTGCGTCGCAGGAAATTGTCGTCATCACTTAAAGTACCCCTGATTCGTCATCAAAAACTTTGCAGGAAGTCTTCAACACAAGCCCATGGATGTATTAAAGAGGATTATAAGGATTGATAAGACACTGAGCAGCTTTCATAGAAATCAACAGGGCTCCGCCTCCGACGCTGTAATGTGTACCCAGTTTTCCTTTATACACAATGCACAGTCCAAACATGACATACCTCAGCGTTATTGCATAACCCATGACCCAGATATTTTCACTGTGTTGTCATATGTAGATTTCAATAATCTGTGTCAAACTTTGCACCGTGAACATATAGTTATTTTAAGTGCTAAGTTTAACTTCAGCTCTTAGCAGTCATGATTTAGGTATGGCGTTTGTCAAAGAGACAGAGAAGGTGTCATATTTCTAAGGCAGCTACGCTTGAGCAGAGAATAATGATCTCCGTTTTAAACAAATTACAAGAGTCATCAAAAAGTTATTATTATGGATGAGATCTTTTAACTCTCCTCTGCCGTAATCATTTTTCACCGTGATTTCAATATTAAGTCACCATAAAATGCTGGTTAACAGTTCCTCGGGATGTAGGTCTATTTGAACAGGCTAAAAATAAGTGCATATAACCTTTAAGCAAAATTGCTGAAACTTATATTAATAATTACTGAAATTTACGGTTTCAGCATACAATGCAATGGTCACTGCTGGAGATTTTAACAAAAAAAAGATTTTACTTTATCATCTATTTTTATCCAATTTAGACTACAAAAACACAGACAACAGAAACAGTGAACGAATGGTCTAATAACTACATACTTTCATCTTAGATAACTACAGATAAGCTGGAAAACAGGACTGTGGTCATAGAAAAATCAAAACCAAGTTCAAGCAAAATATAAATGCCTTTAATTGACTGTTTTTGAATGTGTACTGAGCTCACAGTGACAGAATAATAAATAATTTCAAACATCTTTCAGTTTTTTCCCTTTTTGCTACCTTGAACTAATACTACATTTAATAATAATACTAATAAATACTTGTTTCAGCATTCATTCGACATTTTAGTTATTTTCCAGACTGTTCACAGATAGCTACATACAAAAATAAGATATCATGAACATGCAGTTACAGATTAGACCACTTAAAAAAAATAAAAAGCAGTTTACAAATTAAAGCATCAGTGAGAATCAAACAATAAAGCCCCCTCATATTATTCTAATACTATTTGGCCATTTTTCAATTTCATAGGTGCAGTTTCACGTGTTGGTGGTACTTCTTTACTTTAGGGATCTAAGCCCTTTTTACACCACTACAGCATTGCCTGCATATTAAATTACCTTTTTGAAACCATAAACTTCAGCTCTATTTAACAGCTTGTGTTTTGTGGGCTCTTATTTCAGGCATGAGGAAACTTAAGAGGAAGCAACCACCTCCATCACTCTCAAAACAACTAAGAGACCCTAATTTTGGGAGAAAAGAATGCCAGATGATGAAATTCATGTCCACGCTGGAGCAACCGGAGTGAGGGGCTGTCCGCTGTGGTAAGCCCCGCAGTTCAAATATAGATCTGCAGACGTGTCAGTGTGCAGCTGGCTCTCGCAGCCTCTCCCTTCTGAGTATATATAGGCCTGTTAACATTCTGAAGCTTAGCCTCACACATGAAGTTGTATTATTAAGAACCGGTGAAGTGATCTGCGTCCATCACCTGCCACTTTCACCTGCGACCGTCAATCATGCTGGGATGTGCGTCGCTTTCTCGACACGACGGTTTTATCTGATTGGTCAACGCTTGTCTAAGGGGCGGGAGCTTCGTAGCCGTTGCTGAAATCCGATTGGAAGAACGGAGGATTGGTTGACGTGACGCAGCTTGGAATTCCCAAAGTTCCCAAGTTCACGGGAAGAGAGGAGCTGTTGTTCTTAGCAAAAAAACAAAAAAAAAACAAAACGTTTTGAAAAGCAAAAAACAACGAGCGACTGAGGTGTAAGCAAGTGGGGTAAATAAACCGTCTTTTTCTGTGTTTAATTCGGTAGAGTCGAGCAGGTTGTTTGAAGCGCTCGCGAACAGCTGGGCCTGAGTGAGAACGCGGAAGAGTGGGACTGAGAATATTCAGCCCACCATCCTTTGTTTACCATCATGAATGAACATTTAATTTGGTTGCTACAACAACAGTAGCCCCTTAATTTCGTTAAACATACGTGCATAGCGAGGCTAGGCGAACGTAGGCTTGTCGATAAGTGAGTATCAACCTTTTTTTTTTAGCTCGTGCATAGATCAATGAACTGCTCGAGTCTATGGTTTGACCATTTTTGGCAATTTTACTGCCACACAGATTGAGTGGATGAATGGATCTGAACGGCTGGTTGGCTAGAAGAAAAAGCAGCGATGATGAATGCAATAAAAGGAGATTCCTGTACCTTCTGCTAAAGCCTTTGTTTAACTGCGCAGCAGTATATTATGGATGCCACCACACCGTTACATAACTTGAATCAACGACAATCTGGTCTTTATCCCTCGCGTGCGGCTATTTAGGTCTCGGACTATAACATAATTGCACAATTACTTTCGCCTTGATTACGTTTTAAATCGTTACCTTTACAAAACTGCAGAAAATGAGACCTACTTTGTCATCTTGTGTGTATTTCAATGATCAGAACTGTGCATACTCGTGATTTTAGATATTACTTCCTAGATCTGTGCTAATTACCAAGTTGCAGTCGGATTATTACATCTAGATTATTATGCCAATGCCCACATGATGTATATTGTATGCATCAGGCGTTTTCACTGAAGACACATTGCTTCTGTCGTCGTCTGCAGAATAGCATAAAGCTGAATCTGCTTCGTGCTGTTCCAAGTTGAGCCTGAAGAGGGCGATGTCCGACAACAGCAACAGCACAGGCAGCAGTGGCTCCTCAACCAACAGCTGGACCCTCCTCTCCCCCGAGGTAAGACGGAGAACCTGATCAGGAAACCGCTTCAAGCTCTGTGTGTCTGGATGTCATTTAAAGGATCATTGTTTAACCCTGCTCAAGAGTGCAAGTTCATTTGAAATAAGTCATGTGTACACTTGCACTCCAACGATTTCCATAATTATAAAACTGTGGAAAATGCTTTTCCAAGTATCAAACAAGGGTGACTGAGTCAAATACTGACAGCATGAATGCATAGTGTGGATTTTTTTGTGAAGTTTTGACCACTGCTGTTGTCTGTTAATTTGCTTTTTTATGCTACTTTACTGTTACTACAATACTCAACCACATTTTAGAAGGAATCAGAAGAGTTTTTCTGATATGCCAATTAAATTAAATGTCACTTTATAGACTGAGGAAATTCTTCTACCTCTTAAGATATATTAGCTTTCTTAATAACCTTCTTGGTTTAGCTGGGAAATGTATCATTACAAAGGTGATAATTTTACCTTTTAATATTTAAAGTACATTTTGCTGATTATTATTTAGATACTTTTTCTTAAGTAAGATTTTGAATGCAGTACCTGTACTTTTAAAGTAGTGGAGTATTCTGTGCGGTTTTAATACTTTTTTGTGAATGAATGATCGGAATACTTTTTTCCACCAAGATGTAAAGGACAAAAATATTTACGTTGTCATGACAACAAGCTCCTCCTCAGATATCAAAATACACTCAATTGCCATTATATTAAGTACACCCAAAACAATACAGTATATGCAGTACTTTATACTCAGATAAGTCAACATCATAAGTTAAAAACACATTTTTATCATCTGTCACTGTGGTTACAGTGACAGATGATAAACAAGAGATAATGATGTTTGTTCCAGCCTAAGGCTTGTGTGCAGGACTGCCTGTGATGGGCGTGCTGTAAATGTCAAGGACAGTGTTAGCAGTGAGAGTATTACAGGTGCTGAAGCCTGATCTCCTGTGATCCTCTCTCACTCCACAGGAGGCTGCTGTTGAGAATGTCGGGCCAGTAGACGACGGCACCGAGAGCCTGGGTGACGTCCCGAGCCTCTCAGAGGAGGTGACAGGTAGCGACAAGTCAGGATATGTGGCTGCTGGCTTGAGTTATAACAGGAATAAGTATCAACATTTCATATTTTGTTTTTAACACATGTGAATGTTGTTTCAGGAGCTGCCCTGGAGTTCAAACCAAGTGACATTTCAGTAGGAGCTGTCTTGTCTGAAGAAGGCCATCAGGTTGGTTCATGTTAAGCTCTGCAGTAACAACACACGGTCATAATCAGCTACCAGTGATGTATCATTGTGATTACACAATGACACTGAGACGATTGTCTTTCCAAACAGAGGTGCACTTTGACAGAACACTTTAAGATTTATTATATCAAATTTATATCCTTGCTTATTTTGCCAGTGCCTCAGAATCAGGACTCATTCAGACTGAAATGTTTCATGCAAGTTGTCGAGATGCACTGACAGAAGCCTCAGTAAAGTGTGATGTTTTTAGCCACATCAGATGTTGTGTTTTCAGTAAGGTGACTGGAAAAAAAAACTGCCAACAAATCCCTCAGTTGCACTGCACCAGAATTTACACTCAACACAAATGGTGAAGTTGAGACAAGTTCTCTTAAAACTGTAAAATGCAACCTGTGCAGAACAGGAAGGCGTTTAACCAAAGAGAAGAACAATCAGATTAAAAAGATAATAAAGCAGTTTATCACAAAAGTCACATTGATTGAACTGAAGGTTATAAAATAATACGCAAGCATGAAAGTATTCACAGTTAACCCTTTTATCACTTTTTTTTTCTAATATCCAGGTTTGTCAAGAGACCTCTCCAGAGTCCAGTGAAGGTCCCATTCCTTCTAGTCCAACTCGATTGAGTCCTCTTCCCCTTGGCACTCTTGACCCTCCAGACTTGGACCAGGACCAGGACCAGGACCAGGACCAGGAGAGCCAGCCTCCAGTCATCCATGACATAGTTACCACTTCCCCCAGTGACAATGAGCACCTAGGAGCTACACCCTTCGTCACCAGCATGGATTTGGGGACTCCACTCGATATTGCAGCTGCTGAGCCCCTACCGGCCGACCCTGAGGAGTCCTACTCCGCTCCCCCCCTCACTGAGATCCCCGTCTCTGCAGAACAAGCGCTTGACACGCCTGCTGATGTCGGGATAATTCCCGCTGACTCTGCTGGGGAGAGTCCTGAACCTGAGGTCAAAATCACTACAGAGACCCTCACAGCCAGTGATCTCCCCTCTCATGTTGAACCTGATATCAGCTTCACTCCAGAGGCCACGGAGCCACAAAGCCAAGACCAAGAGAGCGTGGCGAAAGAAAGCCTCGTAGATGATAGACCTGCACCAGAGACTGTTGGTTCAGTGCAGTCACAGGAGGAGGCGGCTGTGGAGGAGGAGGAGGAGGAGGAGGAGGAGGAGGGGATGGAGCCACCTGAGACAGTGACCCAGGATGAGAGAGAAGAGGAAGAAGAAGAAGAAGAGGAAGAAGAAGGTATTGGAACAATCTACAGGAATATTTATGGTGATGCACATATGATATCTCAGGTGGTGCAACTATATACTGTATATTTAGTTATTCTCAAGTACAGTTGGTGTTTTTGAATTTTATTTTTACATTATCTTGTAAAATAATTAGCACTTTCAATTTAAAAAGTCTTCAAGGTTTCAAGCCACGAAGGTTGGGAAAACTCTGCTGTAACAGATCACATGACATAATCAAACAAAAACAATATGAAAACTCTCTTCCGTCTGTTAAATCCCTCTAGAAAGGGCCGTGGTTATTATAATGCACACACATGGAAATATGGACTTTAGTTTTTGAGATGTCAGCAAACTCTTTGACATGCTGACGTCCTCATCCTCAATGGGACAAAAGATACAAAACAATGAAGAAACCTTAATAGCCAGACAGAAAAGTTCTACAGCAGTGACACAAGAAAAATGAACAGACCAAAAGAAAATGAAACAATAATCCATCACTTCTGAACAGCTGGGCTTTGGGTTAGCTTTGTGTAATGATCAGCAGGGTCCACACTGCAGTAAAGTCATGGCTAGAATAACTTCCTCCGAGGCCTCAGAGCTAAAATGAGTCGCTGGGCTCTTTCAAACCCTCCATTCCTCTTTTTTCTCTGAGCGTTTTGTGCAGTTTTTTCTCCTGGAATTAATCACAGCCGTGGATTTAATATGATTTAACTCAGCTCAGGAATACACACTGTATATACACATTTCCCAAACAAATTTACAGTTGATCATATTACCATAAACCAACTGCCACACAGTGAACGCCGGGCTTTTGTGGGCCCCCGGGGGTCTACGGCCCAGTTAAAAAAAGCTTTTCACAGTCTCCAAGCTCAGTCCTGTGCAGAGTAATTAGTACAAGCAGAAAATGAGTCCTCATGCAGAATTATTGGTTAACATTTTTCCAATCTGTTTCACACGAGTAGCTGGAAAGTGATATATCTGTATGACAGGGAAGCGCAGTCCCTGCTGAGAAAATGAAGGAACCCCCATGCATGAAATTACTGTTGTAATTAAGAGAGAAAATGTCCTCTCTCTCTCTCTCTCTCTACAAGCAGCACTGACTTTGTTTCAGTCCTTTTTTTTTTTTTTTCTCAAATGCGGTTTACACACTGTTTTGCTTTGCAGCTCATGTATTCCCCCAGATTTTTTGTATTTTGCGCGAGGCAGTCAGCCAGTTTGTAATTACGATTTTTTTTTTTTTTTTTTTTGTCAAAATAACTCCAGTTCTGACACGCTGGTGCCAAAGATGTGGAGATGATTTACTGAAGGGACTCGCGGGGCCACATTTGAATACATGTGTTTTAACTTAAGGCTCGCTGTCATCGTCTGTCACAAAAGTGCATTTTTTAAAAATGAGACGACAGTCTGTTTTCTTGCTGTTGTTTTTCATGTTCTATGTGGTTTTGTTTTTTTTTTCCCTCCCTCAGAGCCATCCAGTAGTTTCGATTTGGGTGACACAAGCGGCTTTGATGACGGAGTGAGGAGGAGGAATATCCCCCCCTTTGATGCACCCAGACCGAGAACATCAGATGAGGAGGATGAAGAGGAGGAGGTGGAGTTCAGGCTGGCTGAGAGGAAGGAGGAGAAGCCATGGTTTTCTTTGAACAAATGCATTGTGGGTGCTCTGATCCTGCTCTTCTTAGGTTCCCTCTTCCTCTCAGGTGAGTTCCTCCAACATCTGACTAAGCCTGCTCGCTCGCTTCTGCTTTTGATGGTCAGAAATGCAACCATTTTTGGTTTTACAGTTTTAGGGTTTGTTGTAAATGTTGTTGACGACGCCAGTGTTTTTACATTGCACAAGCAGGTTTGTTCGCAGTTGTCAGCAATAGACAGATGTCTGTGTTTAGTTCTTGTTGACTAAGCTGCACTGTGTCAACAGGTTACCTCTCTGACCTGGATAGTGGTCCTCCAGAAGAAGAGATATTTAAATGTAAGGTTCAGTGCTAGCTGGCTAACACGTAATAGCTTGTCCAAGCGGTTATCTGGCCTGACACTTAACGCACCGGCAGCAGAAAATGGCAAATAACACACTCTTTGCCTTGTACAATAACACCATTTATCACTGTTTGGAAGGACTCACTATTGCTGGCAATCTGCTTGGTTTAGCAAAAGATTTCCTACTTTTTTTTCATGGATTTTTTTTTTTAAAACCTCTCTGTCTAAATAAACAGTGTCTGTGTTGCACACAGGTAGTGAGTGAGTGAACTCATGGAATGCAACTCACAACAAAAAGCGTCACATGCTGCTGTAAAGACGTCTTGGCGGCTGCGTGTCAATAAAAAAAAAATGTCTGTTGTGAGAGTTGTGTGAAAGATGTGTTGTTTTTTCTTCTCCGACAGGTGATCTTGACGGCTATGAACTGGATGACGGAGAACAAAGCCAGGTCTGTCTCTCCCCTCTCTCACTTCATTTACTCTGCATCGGTCATGTATGTCGTCCAGTGTGTGTTTATTCAGACGTTTGTAAAAAAGAAAACTTGAGTCTTGAACCGGCAGAGACAAACGCTAGAGACGGGATTATTAAAAAATATGTGTTTTATTCATTTGCCGACCATTTTTCTATCCAGGACCAGCTTAGCAGTGATCCACAGGATATGAAAGAGCTATGGGATAAACTGACACAGGAAAACCAACAGATCGCTCAGCTAGAGGCTCAATTGCAGGTCAGTTTACCAGTTAAACCGAAGCTAATGATGTTGTTTCATGATGTTTTAATGCACTGTAATATTCGCTCAGCATGTTTTCAATAAATTTTCCTGAGTGTCGTCCAAGTTCAGCTAAACCAGGCTTTGACTGAAGCGCTTTCCTCTTTATTTCTTAGTCTCAGAGAGAAGAACTCGACTCGGCTCTGAAGGCGGTTGCAGCGAGCGGTGATGAAAAGGAGAAAGCAGGTCTGGAGGAAGAAAACACGAAGCTGAAGGAAGAGTTGTCATCTCTGCCTGAGCTGAAGAAAGAGCTGGAGAGTCTGAGGGCCAGAGTGACTGAACTCAGTCAGCTCACAGGTAGGATGTGGCAACGAGAAGTTGTTATTAGAAAATGAATAAAATCTGTGCTGCTGCATGTTGATATTTATGGAAATGATAATACACATAAATACCTACTGATATGTAACTATTGATTCCTCAGAGATCAAATTGTGTGAACTTTGTGATATCAAACTTGCAATGTGTTTGGTGCATGTGCATTTAAATCTTGAATCCATTACAGCTGATCAGGAAAAGCCCCCTCTCACCTCAAGTTCAGCCCCCCAACCTGAAGACAAAGAGGGACAAACACAGAAAGCAGCTGGACCCGAGAGGAGGAAGGACACACATGAGGGAGGACGGCTGAAAGAGGAGCTCCAGAGGCAGAAGGTTCTTTTGGAGGAGAGCAGGAAGAGACTAGAGGGGATGAAAAAAGATGGGGGCAACAGGAAGCAAGTGAGGGATAATTTGGAGGCGATCCAGAAGAGGCTTTCTGACAAAGTCGATAGGTGGAGTAAGAAGAAGCCACAGGAGTCCCATTGGAAAGGACACAAGGGCAAAAGCAATGAGCGGGACCACTGGAAGAAAGAGGACAAGAAAGAGTGGAAGCACAGCAAAGAGGGAGGATGGAGGGAAAAAGAAGAGAAGAAGGAGAAGGAGTGGAAGTCTCAGAAGCAAAACTCCCACAAGGAGGCATGGAGGAAGCACCAGGACGAGTGGGAGAGGAAGAAGGGCGAGCGCAGGATGGACAGAGAGGAGAGGAGGAAGGAGAAACCGTGGCACAGCCGGCCTGCCAAGAGCTCCCACAGCCATCATCAGCACCACCACCACCACCACCATCAGCACCAGCAGCAGCAGCAGCACCAGCACCGTCAGCCTCAACCACACGTGCAGAACGACTTCTGGAGAGACCAGGAGCAGAAGCTCAGACGCAACATGCGCCCTCAGCTGGGCTGCAGCTCCGTGGAGGACTGCGCCGGCAAAGAGGGGCTCTACCCGGTGGAGCTGCCCGAGTTCGAGGAGCTGCTGGAGGGCTACCTGAGCAAGCTTGACGGATCCTCGTCCGAGAGCAAGGACAAGATCAGGAAGCTGACGGCAGAGTTCTTCCAGGACGGCGTGTTCATCCACGACAGGGTTCTTTTCAGTGACTTTGCCGAGGACGTGGCGGACATTCTGGAGGACATGGTGGACGTTTTGGATGACGGCGGGCAGGACGACGACGACGACAACGACTCCCTGGAAGAGGAGATGGAGGAGTTTGAACGAGAAGCCCTGTGGAAGTTTGCCGCCACGGCTTGAACGGACAAAGTTGTGCTTGTGGGCGGGG
>JAQNCA010000008.1:7290560-7308904 GCA_029783725.1 Acanthurus tractus
ATTTCGGCAGGTGGTCAAATCTTACATATCGCACCTTTAAAACTGAAAACTTAACCTCCATAAAACTCTAGTTTTTGTTGATATACTGTTTTTGGTTCAGTCCTGTAATAATAATACGTTTTTCCTGAGCTATTTTTAATGCATGCACTCTTTCACTTGACTTTTCATTCGGCAGGAGCGGGAAGCGCGACAGCAGTCAAATGTGAGAGTGAAAAATCAATCTCACTGTGTTTGGTTTGAGTAGGTTTAGCCTAGTTTCCAATCAGCAAGTCTGAACTTGAAATGCATCTCCTTAAAATTCACTTGAAGAGCTCACATTTTTCACAGTGGATTTTTCGCATCTGATGACATCTGGTTTTTGATCATCAGACCGCTGAACCTCCTACTGACATTAACGAAGCAATAACAAACCCAATCATGTCAATCCTGCAAACGAATCAGCATTTATAAATTGACTTAATTGATTTTTTTTTATGTTGATCATCATTGCTTAATGATTGTCTTTTCATAATCTAATCAAAAGAAGAAATTCTTTGCTTTAATTGATAATAAACTGATCTGATTTCAATCACTAAGTTAATGAGGCAGATAAATTGATTGCACACGTGGTTTAGCGCAGTAGTTTTACTCTCTTGTGCTTTCTCTGTTGCTTGTCATTGCTGTCTTTGGTGTGTGTCCATGCGCTTATGGTCTTGCAGTGTGTTTATGGGTTTGTGTGTGCGTAGTTTATAGAGCCTCTTTTACATCTGTGTGTGTACTTTAATATCCACTCTCCATCTCCAGGCTGCGGAAATCCCGTTCAGAGAAGGAGAAACTTGAGGGCGAGCTGAAGAATCTTCAGGATTCGCAACTCGCCATGGGGAAACAAACGTCTGCGTCTGTCGACTATCGCTCCTTGGCAGAGGTAATTCACATGTCAGTCAGGAGGCAGAACACAGATTATACTCACTGTGGGGGTGAACGCAGGCGCTGATCTCCTCTGTTTTACAGTATGTTTATTTTTTTTAATCTGTCAGACCAGTTGTGGGGTTTTTTAAGGTTAGAGCTTCAATTTTCTATTCTTTTTTCAGCACACAAATGCAGATCGCCTCCCCTGTACTCTAAAACACTTTTACTCATCCTGTCACATTCAATTTTCACACACACTCACACACACACACATCATTCTGATTGCTTATCCCAAGGAGCTTCAGTGCTGCCATGCAGATCTGAAGCGGGCTCGGTCCGATCTGGACAAACAAAAGGGCGAGTTGGAGGAGAAGAGGGAGGCACTTCAAGCCCTGAGGAAGACCAGCAGAGAGAAAGAGGCCGAGCTTCTGTCTGAGATCAGCAGGCTGAAGGAGCAGTCGCAGAAAGAAAAGGCTGAGCTGGAGAAGGCAAAGGAGGTGAAGCATTTGATGCCGTAACAGTTTTTATGAAAAAACACCTCAAGTGGTTTCCCAATGGATTCAAAATGTAAAACAAACAGGAATTACAGCTTTTATATGGATGATTGTCACCGTTTTACAGGAAATTTTCATTAACAAATTTGCACGTTTCTCTTCTCTGCACAGTCATCAGCTGGGTCTTCAGGAAAGACTGTGGTGGACAGCAGCACCAACCTGGAGCTCCAGGAGACAAACGCCCGCCTCAGAGAGAGGCTGGCCCGCATGGTACAGCACACAAAACACTGCAGCGCACTGCCGTACGCACGCACACATCCATGCAAAATAATCCATACAGACACACTGTACAGAAACAAAAGAAATCTCCCTCCCACACAGACTCTATTTTCAACCAGGAGATGTGGAGTAAATGAGATCCAAAGAAAAACTCAAACATATAAGCTTAGAAAATAATCCCTCCAAGATACATTTGAACGAGATGTGCATTTTTGCCCAATGTGTGTTGGAACAGCGACATATTTCATCTTTGTAAGTGCTATAATCTTGTTTCTTTTCATGTGAAATGATCATGTAAAGAGCAAAATCATACAAAATCGGTGTAAGCGGAAAGCCAATGCAAACCAACATATATGTTTATGTCATAGAGAGAAATTTTTGACTGGAGTTTGTATGTAGGTAAGGTCAGGTTATTAACTGTATTTTGATTATGAAAGGACTCACAGCCCTTATCTTTAGTGATCACCTCCTATTTTACATGTTAAAACAGATATAACGATGCAGAGTGCAAAGGCAAATTGTGAAATAGTAGTGAAATACAAGTGGGTTTGCTGTGCTGGGAAGATTGTTCTTTCTCAACATAGGCTTCTTAAAGTGGGACACATCAGCATCCACATGAAATACCTTTCATCCTCAGCACAATGGTGATATAAACTGCTTTGTGATACGTGCACATCAGTGGATATTTTCTTTCTCTCCAGACGAGGCTTCACTCCAGTGGGCCTCGGAGCTCGGAGACAGAAGAGGCGCTGGACGCTCTGGAGAACGAAAACCGTTCCCTGAAGTCTCAGCTGGAGGAGGCCAAGAGAGGAGCCACCCGCCTGAGCAAGGAGAGGGAGGAGCTCACCAGACGGCTGGAGGACAGAGACCTGGAGAGGGAGGCGCTGAGGAGGGGCAAGGGTGACTTAGAGGAGCAGAAGAGGCTGCTGGACCGAGCCCTGGAGAAGATGAACAAAGAGGTTTGTGAGATTTTCGGGGGTCTCGGCTCGCTGGTGTGTGGAGATATTCAGTCATTTAACATCATCATCTCTCTTTTTTTGTAAGATGGAGGTGATGATGGGAGAATCCCGTCAGTCGGTGGCAACTCTGCAGACACAGCTTGACGACTACAGGGAACGCTCGAGGAAAGACCTGCTGGAAGCTCAGCGTAACAGCAAGGACAGGCTGGCTGAGCTGCAGAAGGCTCAGAGCACCCTGAAGGTCCAGCAGGACGAGGTGAGGACACGGGGCTGAAAATAGAAAGGTCAAGGGAAGGAAGAGAAGCTGCATGTATTTTACAGCAGCTCTAATATAAAAAACATGATTTTTGTTCTTTAGTATACTTTTTTAAATAATAAATCATTCCAATAAAGACTTAGATATTAGCCTGTTTTTCTTTTTAAAGTCCTTTAAGGTCTTTTTAGCCTCGTTGGCCATGATGGCAGTGTTGCTCTCTGAATATCAGCATGTTAAATGGCCAGTTGGCAGGTCCTCAATGACACCTGGATGACTGGCATTAAAATTTGTAAAAACTAACATCTTCTTTCCAGCTCTAAAAACTTAACTACCAGCATATTTTTATTTGCTTAATAGCCCAAAACTTTACTTTCTTTTAGAATTTTTAGGGCTCTTTCAGACCAAATCAACAGTTTCTCTGATCAGAGCAGGTTTGTGCAACAGTGTGGGAGTTTCGGCCTATTTGCAAATGCAAATTAAGTCTCTGCACTCCTTCATGTCGGGGTTATTAGGCTGTGCTTGGTTTCATCAGGGCCTGGATGAACAGAGGAAAAATATGGATTGATTCTATGTTCAGTCAGTTTGATTTATGTAGAAAAAAATCAAGTTAAATGAGTTTGCTGATGCTGTCATGCTGACATGATGTATTTCACAAACAGTCAACAACATGGATCCTTTTTATCAGTTGTTTCTCCTTTTCATGTTAACGATTGATAGAATTTGCGGGATTCTGTGTATGTCAGAAAATGTTTAAGGACCAATGATACAAAGTTATTAATATGTGGTACATTTTTGCTCATTTGTGCTCCTCCATCTTGTTCCAGGTTTCCCGTCTGAAGAAGGAGTTGCTGGTGTGCAGCGAGGAGAGAGACAGCGCTCAGCTGGAGAGAGACCTCCTCAACAACCGTCTGAAACATTTAGAGAGCGAACTGGAATCAGAGAAGAGCACACACACCGACCGCAGCAGGGAGATCCGAAGCCTGGAGGTGAGGCTGCTGGGGTCAAAGGCCATTAAGTGCAGGATCTAAAGTTTCATGGGGTTAAATCAGAAATATAGTGTCAGCGATTGAAGTTTAAGGGTAAAAATGGTTGAAGTGTTGTGCATGTGAGGTATCCAGTAGCTCTGAGTAAATTAAGGTATGATGCATTATGTGTTTGACTGTTTTCGGTCTGTTCACAGGATAAAATTAAGACCCTGGAGATTGAACTGGATGAGGAGAGGAGCAGCGTGGAGCTTCTGAACGACCGAATCACACGTAGCAGAGATCAGGTACATTGGTATTTGAATAAACATGCAAATTAGCTGGTAGCATTTCTTTGTGACCTGCTAACAGGTTCGCTGTTAAACTGCTTCCTCATGTGTTTTCCTCTCTGTCTCTCTTCTCTCAGGTGGACCAGCTTCGTTCAGAGCTGATGCAGGAGCGCTCAGCGAGACATGACCTGGAAATGGACAAGAGCGCGCTCGAGAGACAGGTGCAGTTTGTCCATTCAGTGCCCCGCATGTGCACAAAAATACACACAAAAACACACACACAGAGTGTAGAAAATCAGTTTATTTGGCTCACCGTCTCGCTCTCCTCTCAGCTGAAGGAGCTGAAGTCTCGCCTGGCAGACATGGAGGGGCAGCCTCGGCCCTCAGCTGGAATCGCACTGCTGGAAAACAAAATTCAAGAGTTGGAGGAGAGACTGCGCAGTGAGGAAAGGTATGCATGAACACACACTGCAGCTCAAATGACTGAGTCTTTCTTTTCGCCGTGTATTTCAGTGGGTCAAAATGAGGAAGGGTAGTTCCTTCACACTGCTGACACTTGCTGTAAATGTACTGAAATACTCCTTTTTGGTTGGGCAACCTTCATCACGTATTGTATATAACAAAGGGCAACAAGCCTGCATTGCAAAGTCACATAGAGAAACAACAAATCCTAAGGACACAGTCACCAAAAAAGTGTGGCTGAGGGAACAAAAAATGTTTTTTAAAGTAAAAATTTTGTGACAAATGTGTCAAAGTGTAACAGAGTTTTATCATCTGTGCATTCTGAATTTCTCCATACAGAGAGAAGACCAGCATCCAGGCTTCTCAGCGACGGATGGAAAGAAAACTGAAGGAGCTCAACGCCACGTTAGACCAGGAGAGGAGCCAACATGTTGAGCAAAGAGATCAGGTAAACAGACTGCAAAATTACCCTTGCAGTTTGTTTGTTTTTGCTTTTTGTTTGCTGGCGAAAAACTAAATGTCGACGCTTAAACTGGAATCAACCAATTACATTAATATTTTTTTTATTATTATTGCTGAGAGCTTAATGGAAGATAAACCACTTTCTCATGTCTGTTTTCTGTGTTAAGCCATTTATCATCACAGAATTGGGGTGTGGTGTAGCCAACCCTTTTAAAACAAATAACTAAGTGCTGCAGTGCAAGTGCTTAGTGAAGGTTAAATGCAGAATAAAGCCAAGGTTTTCCACAACATAGTATAAAAAGAAACATCTTGAGTTGCTTTTAGCAATTGGTGAGCCTAGCTTTTTAGAAAGACTGAAAAATTTAACACATTACATGTTTTTGTATAGATTAGGTGAGACATACTGCATTAATTAGTAACTTTTAGTGGTACCGAGTGATGGCTCGCACAGAAATTCAACCAACTCAATTAACTTTTGAAAAAGAAAGTAAAAAAATGTGTATTTTTCCAAATGTTCTTTTAATGTCAGCCTTGTGACATTTACTTTTCAAGTCTTAATTATTAAACTCATTCCTGCAGCGGTCACAAGTTTCCTGATTCTGTGTTTGTTCTGATTTACTGGTCCAACAGAGTTTTAATTATATTGACAGAATTATCGATTAACACTGTCTGACCCGCACATGCTGTTTAATCTTTACGGCCGTTCAAACATGAGCTTAATTACTTCTTTTACAAACCACTAATCTCAATTGTATTCCTCCTGACCCAAAACCAACCTCACCTGGTCACCAGAACGCTCCCTGACTTCCCTTTCCTTTAAATCTTTCTGCTGCCTTTGCCTTTTTTAATGAGCCCACACAGCTGTCAAACCCCTCCTGTCCGTCCTCCATCATCTCCTCTGCTCCCTCGTGGCCCACGTCTTCACCTGTGACCTCCTCCGTTTCCCCTCTAACCCCCTGCCTCTCCCTCTCTGTCTGTGTCCAGCTGTCTCTGCGCGTGAAGGCCCTGAAACGGCAGGTGGACGAGAGCGAGGGGGAGGTGGAGCGTCTGGAGGGAGTCCGCCGGAAGGTTCTCAGGGACCTGGAGGAGCAGCAGGAGCTCCAGGAGGCACTGCATGCCAAAGTCACAATGCTGGAGACTGAATTAAAGTATGTTTTTTTTTGCTCCAACTATATAAAAAAGTGTTGATTTTAGAAGTTTTTCAGTCCAGAAAAAATAACTTTATTGATCCACTCACTCTGTTTAACCCTCAGTGTTTGACTAGTGATCATATCAGTGACATGTGTCAACTTCACACTAGGTGGCACTCTGTAGTAGGTAACTGGAGACTTGTCTGTGTTGACTCTAGTGTAGAGAAGTCAATGAGTCAATGTTTCTTGATTTTCTGCTCTTTGCTTCATGCCAGGCGGAAGTCGCAGCAGACACATCGTGCAGCTCTGGGCTCCTCCACTTTAAGCTCTGAGGATGAGGACGGTTTCTATGACACCAGCATCACCTCCATACTGAGCGAGAGCCACCTACAGACCTCCAACTGCTAAAGGAAGATGATGGCATGAATGAAGAGACCTATAAAAAGCTTTTTTTTTCCTTTTTTTCTCCTCCAGTGCAGAACTCATACACATGTAAGATTTTGTCAGACAAAGGTACTCAGGGCATCAAGGACTTGGTTGCCATGCACTACAAATTTGCCTTGCAGTCTTGGTGTTATTTTTAGCACTGCAGTCCAAGAGAGACAGGTTGTCAGGATAATTAGATTGCATTTTTGAAGGCTTCGGCTGTAATTATGATTGCTTTAGTACTGTTTTATCTTTTGTGATATCTTCTGTTTCTCTGCCATGTTGAAGAGAATAACACAGTTACAGCTCAAACTACAAGGTTTTACTTTTATGTACTTTGACTCGAGTCATATTTTCTGTGTTCTTTGTGCTAAATATATTTGCTTTACAATACTGTGGTAGCACATGACTGTGGCGTGGGTTTTAATCAGAGGTCATGAAGTAGACTTGAAAATATAAACCTCTTTTAAACCAAAAAACTTGCATATTCTTTATCTTCCTGTCTTATTTCTATGGAAGCCAGGAGAGGCAAGTGAGGAAAGAACAAACTAAATATGGACTGATCTGAGTTGGGGTTTTTTTGTCAGGATAATTTTAGTTCCTTTCAGTTGTTTTGATCTGTGAAACTAGCAGAAAAAAAGTTTGGCAGGCGAAAAATAATTGCTACTACAGTTTTTAAAATTACTTTTCATAATCTGTGAAAATGAGTTAAAAAAGAAAATGTTTTGGCAGCTGTTTTAGTTCATGAAGCCCCACAAAAGGCTAAAACGCCTTTTTGGCAAAAAAACAAAAAAAAAGCTTTTGATGAGTATTAACAACAAGCACAGAAAATGTTCCTCACAAAAATGGTTAAAAAGGTAAATACATAAATAGAGGACCTGCTAGTTCCTGATTTTACTAGATGAACATAAAAGTAAAAGAAATATTCCAGTCCAAAAATTTTTTTTGTCCTCACAATTTTTTTTTTCTGTTTTTTAAAGTAAGACTCTTTGATTCTGGCATAGTTTTTCCTGACAAAACTTTTTCACTTAAGTCATAAACACAGGAGAAAAAAGCTATTTATTTAGAAAATGGATCATCAGAATTTCTTCTTACCTGCTTTTCAGGGCTTCCTAATGTTTCTGTTTCCTTACGCACGTCAAGTTAACTTCTGTCAGTGTTGATAGCAGATCTAAGTGTTTCTTTGCGTACTGAAAGTGGTGTTTTGTTTGTTTGCTTTTTTTTTTTTTTTACCTTTGAATGTGACAATATTAGGCCATTTTAACTGAGCTTATATTTTTACACTGTATTAACTGTGCACATCTGTCACTCAAGACAATCAGAAACAAACAGTAGCAATGCGTGTCCACTCCTGGAAGATTTTTTTGTACTTTAACCATCATATTTCTGATGTATTTAACATATTGGTGCAATTAATGCTTGATTCATGTGCATGTTTTCACTCAGATGCCTTAAAATTTTGCTCTTCGTGTTGTCTGAGCACGTGTTCTGCTTATAAGCTGCTGCTGTAATGATTTGAATAGTGTTTTATATGCTTGTCTGTGCTTGCAGCCCCTGTGCATTCCTTTCGAAACAATCATTAGCTCCTGAAGCATCCTACATTTCTTGTTTTTGCACCTGGCTGTGATGAAATATTGATTATGTTCTCTTAATGACATTTTGATGGTGTTACTACATTTTAAATAAGTCACTTTTAAAATTTCTATTTGGGCAGCACCAAGCCGGTAGGCTGTTAAATGTAGAATATGTTTATGAAACTGCTGGTAAGATTTGAGATGTGGTGCAGAGCTTTGTATTTTTCTCCACATTTTTATCATATTTCAAATAAATTTTGGACTGTGTGTACAATAAAGAGAGGTACGCTTAAATTTCTCCTTATTTTCTCACTTCTTCAAGCCCTCAATACTTTATAATGTATGATATAACTTTTTAAGGTATTTTGAGATATCTTGGATTTTTTTCCCATACAATAGAGAACTGACAAGAAATGAGAGAGATTTTGCAATAAAGGTGCTCTGCTAGACTTCAACCAGTTATGTTGCAAAGTATGGTCAGAGCCCCAAGAGATGAGTTAACAACTTGTTCAAGCTCGTCTCAAAACAGTAACCAGGTGCCTATAAGAACACTGGAGCAGATTTTTGCGGCTGTAGTCACTCCTGCTTTCCTCACCCATCAAGGCATCTCTTACTAGTTAGCTTTCAGTGTAACAAGCAATAAAATCTAAAGTCTTTGTTTTGTGCAAGAATGTTTTGAGGAGTTTTTCTGAAAGGACAAATTTTCCCAAAACTGAGTTTTTAGTACAAATTTCTTTCCTTTGTTTGTTTCCTTCCAATTCAGGAGGAGATTTTGTGATAAAAGGTCAATAACCTCTGTTTTAACAAAAGATGTGGACCTAAACGCTCACACAATGGGTGTGCCTTCCACATTTATCTACAAGTGTACATATCATCGTCATGGTGATCTTATTTCATGTGGTTTCTGCTGTGAGCCATAGTAGAGTACATAGCAGATCTTAAAGGTGACTCCTTTTATTCATTTTATTTTATATATTTGCTAAAAGTATTCTTCGTAAATGTGAACTTGTATGAAACAGAGAGAAATCGCATTTTTTCCCCCCATGCTCCTCTAAAAGGAGGTCAGCAGTTTCGGTAATTTACAATGCAGCAAAGCAGTTGACCATATATAGTAATTTTCCAAATTACATGTAAGCAGGGTGGATGTTTAAAGTGTCCTTAAATGCAAAATCATTAAGGGTGGTAGTCATATGAACCATCAGGGGTGCGGTCATTGCATCAAACCTGTCTGCCTTGTGTAAGTGTCCTCTGAGGGAGGTGTGCCAGTAAGCGGCAGGCCTGAACCCGGAGCAAATGACATCATCACCTCTAATTCCCACCTCAGTCTGATTAAACCACCACTTCCACCTCTGTGTGATCAGTCAGACTAAAGACTTTATATCTAACATGCCCCAACAGCATAGTTTTCCTCAAGTCAAGTTAAGAACAAAAGTCTATCCATCCACTGATAAATAATTAAAAATGCTCCCTCAGCCTATTAATAAGTTTATTAAGTAGACATGCCTATAAGTGGTGCATTTCAAAGGCGCAGGGATGACAGCGGACCTGACACACACTTTGCATTTACAGCAGAAACCAGTTTATAATATCAATAAACCAAAGGCAAGTTCCCACATTTACAGGGATACAGAGAATACAAGATCAAGGCCCGCGGCTGTCCCGCTGTTCTGCCTATGCTGCAGGTTTCACAGCTCTTCCTCCCACCACTGCTAACCAACCCAGCCGACCTGCCAGTTTACCCTCAAAGAGAATTTTAGAGATTGTTAGGATGCATGTCGTCCTAGGTCACAAATCAGGAGATTAAAAAATTACATGAAACTGTGCCAAATGTAAACAGAATAAGCTGTGTTAAACCGAGAGTCAAACTGTGTATTTTACCTGTTGCCCTGAAAAAGTGAATACTGTGTCTTTAATGTTTCTTTCATTGCAGTGTAATCCTTATAGAATTTTCAGTGGCTCATTGACGTCAAATGTTTGCAAAACAGGGAAAATGAGACTATTCAAATTTCTAGAAGTGCAGCCTGAAGCACTGCTTAAGTCACGACATGCAAAAGCAAACTGACACAGAGAGAAGAACAAGTCGGCAGCTTGTGCTTACAGCTCAGGCAGGTTCCCCCCGTAGAGACACAGAGTCTGTAATCCTTATTTGGTTTACTGTAATTACTGAAGACATCAGGCTGTAATCATGACTCCACCTTGTCCAGCCTCCCTGTCTTTCTCCTTAGTTCACCTTCTCCTCTGTCTTCGCAGAGTGAGGACTTTCCTTTTCTAAAAGTTTCTCTGTTCTCTTTCCCTTCTTTGAAAAAAAATTGTAGTCAGTGCAGGCTATAAATCGTGGAGTTTTTCTGTGCACAGCATGTAATTTGTTCGACTGAAATACATCCATGATGCGTGAGAAAGTGTGCAAGAAAGTGGCTTTTACTACTTGCGTGATCAGCATTTTTTTCATGCTGCATGTTGTGAATCACGATGACAATGCTGTCATGGTTTTCTACACCGTCACTGATCAAACCGGTACACATATAAGCTTAAATTACCTCAGCACTGACGGAAGACATCAGCAATTCCATCACCGCACTGCTGAGTATTTAACAGAAGTGTTTTGCATTATTTACCATAACTTCAACTTGTGCAACCCTTTTGAGGGAAACATCTGCTTTTAAACTAACAAACACACATTGTGCTGCGTACAAAGGTGGCTACTGATCTAACAAAGGCAGAACCATTTCTCTATAAAATCAGTGCATGTTGACTTTGGGTTGGGCTTTTTCAAAAATTAACTGCTTTTAAATTTGTGTCACTCACCAAGAGTCTATTTACCCAAAAGGTGTCTCACACATAACAAATGAACTACTTTTACTTTGGGTTATTGTATTTCAGTTACATGTGTAAAATGACCAGTTTTACTTGAATCCTTGAAGCAAAATGTTCTTAAAATTATGTAAGTTTTGTCTGAAACAATGATGTAAAGGATAATTACATAATAGCAAATGGAAGAGGAGCACTGTAGTAAAGTAAAACAGTAGGCTTATATGGTTTGACTTGATTTGAGGATTAGATTGTAGTCTTTTTGGCGTTATGGCTTTTTATTTCTTAACGCCACACCTGCCTGAAACAATAAAGCATGTAACAACAGGAAAAAGCAGTCTGTGGTCCCCTAGGAGAAGTTAATTCCACGTTAGGATGTTGTTTTAAGAGCTTTTCAGTGGAATTTTGCGCTCAAGACACTGTCTGGTAACAGCTGATAGAGGTTATATAAGCCTGAATAATAAAAACAATTCAGTGGTTTAAAACTCTTTAATTTTTCATTTAAAAAAACTCTGTTAAGTGCACAACTTATTTCTTACTGGTTTGATCATTTATTCAAAAAAAGATCATAATGTTGTCCTCCTGTGTCAATGACATTGTCAAATTGCCAAATGTTGCAAAGTAGGACACCCTTTCTGGACTGATGTGTCAGGTGCTTCTCAGAATGTTTTAACCATAACACACCAAAGGTAAATGAGTTCAGCTGCTGCCCCAACAGTGATAGTAAGTGGCAACAGAGCCACCTGACATGTGACGGGACTGTTATCAAACAGGACTACATCCTATTTGCAAATCTGACACAGAATTAGCTGCAGTGCATGAGAGGCAGATCACAGGTGCTGGAGGCTTCTGGTGCTGCACTGTTACTCAGATATCACTAAAAAAAAGGGGGAATAGGTTGAATAAAATTTGTTGAATCAAGACGGATGAAGAGAGGCAGCATATGGGATCAGTCTGGAAGAAGATCAGGCAGGTGGCTGAGGAGAACATGGTGTGGTTCGGCAGCACTCACACCAAATGTCTGCCGGATGGAGGTGACGATAACTTCACTGAGGTCAGACACAACTCATATTACACAAATGTGCCCTTTATTACATCCTTAAGTTGTTTTCAGTCCTGTAGATCCACATGATGGATATAAAAGTGTGATTTGAATCTATTATTTCACTTTTATTTATAGTGTTTGACTGCCCCTTGTGATGCATTATGCTGATATGATGGCTTTACCCTGCCATTGACATGTAAAAGTAGCATTATTTTGTTTGGTTGTATTGAAAAAAGCAGTTTCTGTTTATTTAGATGATACAACAATAACATAAACAGTAAAATTAGATCAGTTGTGATGAGACAATTTAAGATAAAAATTTAACAGATTCAACTAAATAAATCTGGCATTTTAAAAGTACAAAAAGGGTGACATTGTGCAAAAAAGAAAAGATAAGATGAGTAACAAAGGCCAATGCATAAATGTTCTGCATATGCTGAATAATCTATGGCTATATCTTCTAAATCAAAGTGATAGAGGTTCACAGAGAAAGGCTGGATACACTACATATGAACTGCAAATGTATGTATAATTTTGTAGTCCTATATAACTGGGGAAATTAAAAAGATTTAGGCTATGTCTATCAGCTATGTCAGTCATGTCAGAGCAGATAAAGGACATGGAAAATGATAAAAGACCATTTAAAAATCCAACAAAGTATTAAAATATTTCAAATAAAACGACATAAACATCCACTGTAAACGTCCACAGTGATTTGTGCTTCCCACGTCCTGATTTATAATTTAGTAGCTCAGATTCCTTTCAAATGAGGCGCAGGTATTTTGAAGACCTGCAGGGCTTCAACTTCACTACCTGAGCAGAGAGAGAAAGGGGGGAGGAGACAAAGAGACAGAGGGGGGAGAGAGGGGGGAGACACAGAGTGGGACAGAGGGAGAGGAAGGGAGAAAGTCCAGGTGTCTCCTCACTGTGCTTTTCTGTTTCAGTATCTACCAGCTGTTTGCTCGTAGGAGGACATGTAAAGTTTTGACTTTTTGTTTTTTTTTTCTGGTTTATTTTCTTGTTTTCATCTTTTAAACTGAGAAGATGATGAGCGGAAGCGTCACGCGCGCGGCGGGCAGCGGCGAGGACAACAAGGCGAACGTGAGTGATGAGTAAAACTAACGCTAGCTTAAATGTTTACATCGAAACGGACAAAACAACGAATTTAAGTCAGCAAAACATCACTTAAAAGAATAAGTGACACTTAAAAATACGAGTTTGGTTAGTTCAACTCGTTGTATATGTGTTGTGGTACAGCTGGACTTAATTTTAATAAGAAAATATATTTAAGGGTTATGTTTAGAAATGTTAGCTGACGTTGATTGTCTGACCAAATATTTGGACTTTACAGATGTTTTGGCACATATTTTGTCCACAACTTTTCTCGTTTAACTTAAAGAAATAATTTGGAATACGTTTGATGTGACATGAGAAACAGATGTTCACTTTTTTTTTTACCAAACATGTCAGCATACTGCGACATGAAAAATGAACAGGTTGGTGGTCGCATGTGAAATCCAACACGCGCACGTGCTTTGAATTCACATTCAGTGTTCACACACACATCTGATTTTCACAGTTTAGTGTAAACCTTATATATGAATGCAGACATTGTGTCATGTGCCATTTGTTATGGGATAAGGCAATAACTCATATGTCTGTGTTGTGTCATCTGCAAATTGGGTGATCCTGACAAAAAACTAACTTCATTTTTTAGGGTAAATTCAAGTAAAAGTCAATAATTATTATCTACTTTTAAAGTAAATATTACACCGGATTACACAGCTACTTGTTGCGTAAGTTTAACGTCACTTATCTCAAGTGTATGTTTGTCTTTAACCTTTCTCACAGAGTGACTGTTATGTGTCACTGTGTACATTTTTACTGGAGCTTGAACTGCTAAGTAGTGTTGAACTCGCATGAGATCATGTTTAATGTGTTTGCATAGAAAAGAAAAGTCAGTGTATTGCAGTAGCAGCTCTTTGACAGCACACTGGAACTTGTTGAAAGAATTGACATGGTAAGTAAGTTAAGTCTGAATGTTGCTCCTGCTTCAAATAGTATTATAAGGAAAAAAAAAAGTTGCCCTGAAGTCATGTTTTTATTGCCTAACATGAAAGTATCATATGCCCTTCTTGAGCTGTTTTACGTTTGATTAATCCTTTGTTGAGGCTCCAGTGAGGAAACAATTTCCATGACATTCAATGTTGAATTTCTGGAGTGTTCCAGAGAACTCATTACGTCGGTGCCAAGGCTTGTTGGCTCTGTGGTTAAAAGGAAGCGTCCTGTTTTCAGTGGCATTTAGATTCAGATGTCTTTTGTTCTGTTTCTTTCTTCGTGCGGGTCTTATTTCAGTATCTGATTTTGTAACATGCAATCCCTTCAGTGTAAAACCTGCTGTTTTACATTTTTATTGCAGTTTTATCTTTGCACGCGTCCTTGTAGATACTAAAGTCTGATGGCTATTTACCAAAGTGATGTGGAAAAGTTTGTCAAATCAAAGGTTAAAAATTACACAAGTTTTTATCTTGGTGAAAGCAATTTATAGGCCTAAGAGATTTGGCTAATAAATATAATGTCCACTGTAGGTGTGCCAGCATGGTGGCTTATATGGGCAGATCATTTGGTTTTACAGGTGGCTGGCTGTACGATGATACATTCTTATATAGCAAATGAACCTGACTTGATAGACTTGATCAAGTAAAATTCAACTTGAATTCACTAGTTATTTTAGACAGAAATGATAATCTCTTAATATCTCTTAATGTATTAAAGGGACATTTGTTGTATATATATATATATATATATATATATATATATATATATATATATATATATATATATATATATTTTTATATATTTTTTGAGTCCTAAAATCTCACTGTAAACATGGCTTTTGCATTCTGTTTTGCAAATTTCTTTTTATACTGAGAGACCGAGAGATTTTTTTGGTTTTAATATTAGTTTTGTGACAAAACAGTAAGCAACAGAAAACTGAGAAATATTTTTTGTTTTATGAAAGCTTTTTGTGGAGCAAGGCCACCTAACTCAATACAGAGGTGTGCATGGATGTGGAGCTGGAATCCTGGGATTGTGGCATTACTGTCTTCAGAGCAATGGATGTCATTTCAAAATTTCAGAATGCCAAAGGTTGCTTTTAACTCCATCTGTCAGCGCCCGTCCATAAGACTCTCATGCCAAGACACTCACATCAGGCAACCCATCTCAACCCAAAGGTGTGTCGGCGTCAGGTTGTATTGACTGGCAACAGGGTCGGCTTACCACACGCTGTCTAACCTGTTCGGCATTGCAAAATCCTCACTTTACTCGATCATCCTCAAGTTAGCAAGACCATGCGCCACATCCTCATGCCTGACCATGTCAAGCTACCTCAAGGAGATGACCTCCAGGAGGACGTGAAGGTGCATTAATTTTTATACTGGTCACACTGCTGTTCAGACTGAGGTCGCATTAAAAAAATATCAGATCATCTCTGATTAGGAACAACATATGAAAGCTGCCCAAATTTGACTTGAAAAGATAAGATTTAATGCAATTCTTGTTGTTCACACTGTCATAAAAAACAATGAGATCTGAGTCACATGAGGGGGGGGAGGTTGGAGGGTATAAAGCTGTTATGCTGTTATACAAACAGCTCTGTACAAAGTGTGAGATGTCTTAACCAGGGTGGAGATGTGTGATGTCCATCACAGGTTCTCTGTTACGTTGTTTCTCTGAAACCTAAAACTGTTTACCTGCTCCACCTCAGCTTCACTTGTGTAGACAAAGGTGCGTGTCTTTGCCTCATTTCTTTAAACCAACAAACAGTTCCTCTGTTTTTCTGTGCAATTTTTTTAAAACCAGTTGCATATCTTTAATCATTTATCCAAACCCCAAAATATAAAATATTTCGGGGTTTGGAACATGTAATAGACATAACTAGCCCCTTAATTTAAAGACACTTCCATTTCTCATTTATCTTTATTAATCAGCTTGCAGGATGGTAAAAGTGTCCTTTTTTTCCCCCAAAGCTCAATTTGATGTCTCCTATTGCCTTGCTTTGTTTGGCCATCAGGTCACAAAGTCACAGAGATAAGCAGATTACAATCATAAAAGACTGTAGAAGCCATGAATATTTTGCAAAAATAAGCAGTAATCACAGAATTTTCACTAATTGACTAATCAAGTCCTTGTCATAGCATGAGATAAAACAATGAGTATTTAACTGAAAAAAAAAGTAATAATTGTGAAAATAGTTGATATTTGTAGTCCTAAAACACACTTAAAAATGCATTAAATACCACTTTAATTCATGGAAGTTTCTACAGCTTAAAGTTTCTGGTAGACAAATGGACAAGCATAAACATGTACATATTTGGACTGAGTTCTTTGACATTTGTTTGCACAGTTTTGTTTACACTGCAAACACTCAATGTGCCAGTGACTGTTATATAAAGACGCTTCATTAATCTCTCTTATGTAACTTGCATCACACATTCCTCAGAGTCCTGCTACCTATCCCTGTCACCATGTGGCTGATAAATGGAGCCTTCTACATTTAACAGTTTTATCTATGAGCCACTCATTGCCCCAAATAACTTAAATGTCATTTGTTTACTCTGATTGCAACTGTTGGATAAAAATTGTCCCAAAACTCTTAACTGTTGCCTGTATTTTGAAAAAAATCTGCAAAAAATGACCAAAACTCTTAACTGTTTCCTGTATTTTGAAAAATCTGCAAAAAATGCCCATTCAGTCTGAAAATCCAACTACGAAGGTAATATAAAACTTTTTAAATTTTAGATTCACTTTCTGCAGACGTCTATGTTAAGCCCTAATCAGAGGAATCTTCCTTCCAGATTTTTCCATATTGTATTTTGCGTTGTAGTCCTGCAGGGGAGGCTAACAACCATGTGCCTCCATGGACTGGTACTGTAACTATGTGACTGGAGAGCAATTCAGAGGAAAGAGGGTTGGGCAACTGGTTGAGCCTCACCCAGCCATGTAAGGCAAGACACCCGTGGCTTCCCACACACTTAGTCACACACACACACACAGACAGTCTGGATAACAGCTGCTCAAACATCATCTGGAGGAGTCCTGGACAGCTCCGTCTGCCAAGGTAGATATCAGAGTAATCTTACATGAGATAATGCAAAAGGTCTGCATTTGAGGTTGTATGCTATGAGTTATACGATGGTACTTGGGTTGTAGTTTTGTCTACTCAATGATTGTGTAGTAGTGTGTGGATATATGATTCATTTTGTTATGTCTTCATAGTGATCCTGTCACATAGAGGACTTGTCAAATAAAACAAGTTTCCTACAGACACATTAAACTAGTCTAAAACATTTAAAAAATATATTAGTTTATATATAAAAAGTAATATTAATTTACCATTCTTTACTTGGTTTATGCAGTAAGTAAAGCACCAAAGAATAACAATTTCGTTTCATTTGAATTTTATGTAACTTCATCCTTATTATATTTGGCACCTGAATGCAAGCATTGTCACTTTGTTTAACAGAAAAAAGCTTCTTTTAGACCAAACTTTTAGAGTCACCTCCCTTTTGACAGTTACATTTTATACCATGGTAAAAATGAATCAGTCTCTCTTGTATTGGTGACACATACTGTTGGCATTAATCCGTCAGAAGGGAAGAGTCCTTAATTACTTTGTAATGACATGTGGTGGTTTGGACTTGGTGCTCTTATGGCATTTCTTATCTTTATATAGCCTGTGTAATCATATTGCTTGGCAATTAAACTGCATTGTTTTGACCCCAGTCATGGGTGGCTGGACATCCCACCTTGCTGTGACCTCATTTAGCTTTAAGAATGAAAATTAAGTACAAAAATCAATTTTACATTTATATCATTTGATACAGAGGTTTATAGCTCTCCGGTTAACCTTTAATCATTGTTGTGCTTTAGTGTCAGTCAATCTGTTCAGCATTTCTGGGTAGGATATTCCTGCATTGACTGCATGATGATGCATTTGTAGCTCAGACACTGAGGTGAAGCAGTCAAGTCATCAAAAAATCAGTAAACATGAGTCTGGTGGAGAGATCTTCTGCAGGGGTTGCTTATTTTTTTCAGGCCTGAATGTCGTAGATAAGAAGATGTTTTTGCCTCCTATTGAACTCTATACTAGTCCCTTTCTGTTAGGACAGGTTTTGTTGTTTTCCTGTTGCTGTGCATGTTTCTATTTCTCTCTGTCTCTCTCACAGCCTGACCCTGCAGTTAAAAAGCTGAACTGTTAAAAGATAATCTAAATAGGTGACCTCTGTGGAAGATAATTTACCAGAA
>JAQNCA010000008.1:7315162-7341615 GCA_029783725.1 Acanthurus tractus
ATAGCATGAGATCGAATTTGAGAATAACATTGCATAAGTTGAAAAAAATACACACATTCATACCTACAGAAAGGAATTAATTAATTAATTAATTAATTCTGTGGGCCAAAGAATTGTGGGTCACTTACTTAAAAAAAAGGATAACCCATTAGTTTTTTCCAAATTCCTGCCTGAATGTATCATTGTTGACCAAATTGTGTTCTGTAAATACTCGGTTTCAAAGGGAAGTTGTCAACGATGCATGACAAACATTTCTTACATAGTTTGTTTTTGTTGCTAAGGCGACAAAGTTGAGTTTAGAGTGACTCAGCAGTCCCAGATGTTTCGAGTACTGGTATTTCTGGCCCCTACCGGACTGCTCTGGTTTCTTTTTCTCCACTGAGTAGAGTGTGGTTGAGCGTTTGGTTGTAATCAGCAGACTCTGGCCTGAGGATGCAGTGGAAAAGTCTCCTCAGTGTCGGTTGCTAAGCTTTACAGTCCAACTGTGTGGCATCCACCAAGGAACTTCAGCATGGGGTGGTTTTATGACCAAAGAAACCCCTCTCTTTCCCTGCTCCACCCTCTCTTTCTCCAATGACTTTCATTTTGAGCCCCTCTCCTTTCTCTTCATTGGTTGTTTTTTTGGTAATCCAGCCCGCTCCATTTAGTCATCTAGTTCCTCTTTTGCTCTCATCTTTCATTTCAGATCCGTGTTAGGCGCCTTAGACTCACTCTGCAAGATCAGAATCAGTCTGGCTGCACCCCAGAGCGTCACAGCAACAAGGTAATAAATCAAAGAGCTAAACTGTTTTCATCTTGTTCACTGAATGAAAGACATTAACTAAACTTTTTTTTCTGAATGTAGGAGAGCAGCATAGCGGTAGTGCTGCCACAGAAACCAGAAGAGCAGGAAAAAACACTTGAACTCACCCCCCCCACTGAAGAAAAAGTTGAAGTCATTAAGGTATATGAGCTTGTCTTAATGTTTGTATAACCGTGATTGTGCACCAGTCCACCCTTAATGCTTATCTGAAGTACTTAGAAGCTCACCTGTGTTATGTAACTCACCAGGTTTTCCTTGAAGCCCGTCCACAGCCAGGGGAGAGTGTCAGGATGCTGACAGACGAGGTGTCCCAGATTCAGGAGGTCAGTGTGTGACAGGTGGAGCTGAGCAACACTCCCTTCAACCAAATTTAAACCATGAGTCAACATTCAATGGCTAGTGGAAAACATTAGAGTCTGTGTGTTTCTTATAAGATTATGTAAAGTGACTGGGTTGAATAACATGAAGGGTATTGAAGTGTTTCTGCTAAACACACATTTCTGAACGTTGTCATGTGTTTTTGTTTATAGGTGAGATACTGTCTGAAAACCCTGAGAGAGCAGATGGCAGCCAGGCAGAACAGTAACAACAATAAGGTACACGCACCTTCAAAGTGAAATACATTTACTCAATGTTGTGCTGAGGTTATTTGACAAACTACAGTTTGACCAAATAAAGTTAATTGACAGCAATTATGATACTAAATTTATCTTTCAATTCATTTGCTTAGCTAAAATGCTACTCATGAGATAGTCCTAGTGTCTTCAATATGAGGATTTGCTGCTTTTCTCTTGTTTTAAAAGGATGTTAACTAAAAGTCTTCTGACATTTGACTGTTTGTCAGAAAAAACAGTATTTGTAAGTCTTAATGATCATTACAAGAAGTCAAATTGGTCTCTTTTGAATTGGGATTAGTGTATTTGTATAGACTGATCCATTTCATTTTGAGTGGAAAAAATACTTTATAGATTAATTCATGTGTAAATAAAACTTTAATAGCATAATTACGACAAGCAAAAATTGAAACTGTAAAGGACAATGTAATAAAGCCAGCATCAGGAGAATATGGGGGCGCTGTAGAGTCTGAAAAAGTAATCATGCAATAAAGCTAATTGTTGTCATGCTGCAACATTTTGACTTAACCTGTATCGATCAAAGAGGTGGGAATTTGTTTATTTTACGAGCAAAATAAAGCACTAGCCTCGCTAACCAGCTGCTGTTCTCTTTTTCAGTATCCCGTCAATGGCTTCAGAGTCAACGGGCCCAGCAGCCAACCAGTTGTTACCAATGGCAACACTGTTGTCATTGACTCAGACGATCATGTAAGCTAATCACAACTCATCTTCCTCTAACATCTTCACTAGAGTGTTCACTGTGGCTTTTGAGAGCTGATTATTCATCAGTTCAATATGAATGAACCCTGGAGAATGGCAGCAGCCAATTCTAGCTGAGACGAGTTTGAATGCATTCAAAATTTTATTCAAATGACAGGCATAACATTCATAATGGAAAGGATATGTCTGGCCCTCCAGCTGTTTCCCGCTCACACCAGCCAATTGCCTGCTGCTCCAAAGAAAATGGTGCCAGGCTTATTGAAGCTGATGAAAAAGCTTACCATACACAGCATCACACACACACACACACAATATTGTATTTCCAATGCATTATTCCAGACTCAGCATCTCCAGTTACACAACACCATTATCTACCAGGAAAGTGGTGTCAGAGCAGGGAGGTAGCGTGACTATCCATACCCAGTGACCTGTATGTGTGGTATGTAGATAAGCGTGGGTCAAATTACACAGCCCTCTATGCTAAGTAGTGTCAGATTACACAGCAAGACAAAGAACATTGTTTGTCTCAGCTGAAGAACAGCCCTGAGATAGACGATGATCTCAATCTGCACAATTTTAACAGACGTCCAGCTAAATGCTTATGCTATCCTTTTAAACATGTATCATCAATCCATCAGCAGCCTCTCTTATCTGTCTGTCTTGCCCTTGGGTTCAAGTGGCTTTCAGGATTACACTTAATTGAACATGTCACTTTCTGCCTGCACTCCTCAGGTTGCAAATAATCAGGAGGAGAGTGTCAGACTCAGGGAGGCGACCAAGCGTCTGTATGCGCAGATGAAGGAGATGGAGAAGAGGCATCAGCAGGAGAAAGAGAGACTGCAGGTCTGTCTCACGAGATGAGTAACATGACACCATTTCCTGTTTGCGGCGGTGACTCACTCCTCTGCTGCTCTCTTGTTCCTTTAATCCTCATTATCTGTCTGTTCCATCTCTCATCTGCCGATCCTCCACAGTTTTGGTCTTTATCTACAGTGCATTTATCTGTCAGGTCATGTTGGGACAAACAGACTTCCTCTCTTTCGCTTTTGTATCCCATTCTGGGAAAATAGTTGGATACTGGGAAATGTGTACATGTAAGGCAGTACACTGAGCATACTGATGGCCTTGAGTGCACTTTATTTTGGAACTTTTCCAGTGGACACACTTCTTACTAAAAATCTGCATAGCATTAACATCTAATAAGGACTTGAGACACAGCTGATGTCTCAGTAAGGACGTTAAAGGTGAACAGTAAGTTGTTTCGTCCCAACATGCAAAGAGTGACTAATCAGGGAATGAGACATCAGTGCAGATCTAATCAGGCAACATAAATGAAAAAAACATGGGTTGTCTACTGATATGTAGAAGACTTTAAATCCCCTACTTAAAGGAGTTTATTTTCAGTTTATTGAATTTGGGTCCATAAATGGTTATAAAGATACTGTACTTACCAAGTGAAATGCTGAGATCTGGGAATGTCTCCAAGTTGCTATAAAAAGGCATCTGAAAACAGTAGCAGTCAAACAATCAGAGAGGTTTTAAACAAACCTCCAAGTTAGTCAAATGTATTCTTAGGAAACGAAGGTGACTGGAAACATTATTACATCCAAACCTCCATTAAAGTTTACAGACATGCCTGCTATAGTTGACTACTGTCTTTGCTGTTGAGCAAATAGGGATTGAACAGACATCTCACTGTCACTGTTAACCACCTTAAAAGGTGGTTTAGATAAACTGTCTCCTTGTCTTAAAACATGTCTTTTGCTCCATTACAGTTTGTTGAAGGTGTAAATCTGACATTTCAGCAACTACTTAACTGTGTAACATATTATAATATGTTAACTTCTGTAGATTCTGTTGCACCTGTTAGTGGGGACAACATGTATGATTTTCAGCATAGTCATGAACATCTTTAACCTGATTAGAGCTTTAATAAGCCAGAGAAATTAAACAAAAAACCTGTTTTTTGTGCACTCCTTAGCTTTATAAGCTTTATAAGCTTTCCTTAGCTTTATTCTGTGGCTTCCTTCACAGACTGAATCAGATGAATATGGTGTTCGTCTTGCTGAGCAATCCGTGCTGCTCCAGAAGGCGGAGGAGCTGTCGGAGGAGAAGGGTCAGCAGGTGGACGAGCTACAGAGGCTGCTGGCAAGCATGGAGATCGAGTGTGGCCTCCTCAAAAGCAAGATGGCGGCAGGGGAGGCAGAGCTGCTGCAGCTTAAAGAAGGCAGGAATGAAGGAGGGGAGAAAGAGCAGAGGTGAGATGAGAGACGAAGTGATGAGCTGAAGTACTATCATTGGTTCAAATAAGAAGATGAAGTTAGTTTTTCACTGTACTGTACCCTTTTTGTCATTTATTTCGTTTTAAACAAAGCCATGCAAATACAGACCAATTCAGCCATCAATCAATTAACAACTTGCTTCCTAGAATGTAAAATACAAATCGTACAAACAATATAACCCTCTCACGTTAAAATTACAAAATAACCTGTATTTTGTGTAGCTTTTTACTCATACTTGTTATAGGTATGACATTTTTCTCACGCGTGTTTGCAGATGTGAGGAGCTGGAGAAGGAGGTTGCCATCCTGAAGGAAAAAATTCATCACCTTGACGACATGTTAAAGAGTCAACAGAGGAAAGTTCGCCACATGATCGAACAGGTGTGTACATACAAAGGCAGGTTGAATAGTAGTTGAAGGTGCACACACGAACACACATAATGCAAGTTAACTCTCTAGAGCTCACAAATGCACAGGAAGCCATTAATAGGAAAATTAGATTTCCAGGAGACAGACACAAAGCGTAATTGATCTGAGGGAGTGGAGCCAAGCGGAAACGTGCTGTGAGACGAAACTCATTTGTAATGAATAAGTGATACTGCATCTGCTCCTGCTGGAAATATGAGCCAGGGTTTTCCTAAGCATTGCATTTGTTTATTGTTTGTTTGTTTTGTCATAAATACAGCTGCAGAACTCCAGGACAGTCATTCAAGAGAGAGATCGAGTCATCAGGGACCTGGAGGAGAAGGTGGCTTTCCTGGAAGCTGAGGTCAGTAGCCTCATATATCTACATTTTAAACATGATCAACACATTAATGGCTTGTTCCCACTTTGAATAATTATTACTAAGACTAAATTGTCCCACTGAATTTTTTATTGATTTGTGTAATTTCTGTCTTAGCGTGTTTTTTTGTGCTAGAGCTAAAAGAAAAACGCTTTTGTAATCAGCTAAAAGATGAAAAGTTTTACAAGCCTCTCTGTGCTTCGGTGCATTTGCACTAAAAACACATGATCTAATCCTAGTTTTCATTTCGTTTCGTTTCTGTCTGCAGAACAGAGAAATGCATGACCACATGGAGTACTTCCTGGCAGGTCAGGACATACCTCTGACACCCTCTGATAACAAGCCAGAGGTTGTTTACAGGTGAGCAATTACAGTCTCCATTTTTTATATCAACAGTAAGATGCTAATTTCATCACATTCAGAGCTATCCATGTCATGCTATGTCCAAATACTCAAGTTGCGCTCATAACATTTATTCCTCAATTTTTATTTTATCCCTCTATACAGTAAACCACTCACTCCAACAACACCAACCAACAAGGTCCTCCCATTCATCAAAGTCATTGAGATCAAGTCCTGAATGAAGTGTCGACCAGAGGATTACCCACAAGTAAAATACAGTGTGAATATGTATTTAAAAACCCACCTGTATATAAAATGTAGGTCTTCAGTGATTAAAAATAGCTGGCTCAATAGACCTCATGGTGACAAAGCACACTGGTCTTTTATTAGTACCTTATGGTTGCTTTTGAGGCTGTTCTGCATATCTGTACTGGCTTTCTCAGTTTCAAACAAAATCTAAAAAAGGAGAGTAAGGGGGAGTTCAAATTAGGATGCGATGGTAGGAGGAATCCCAAAATGGAAACAAGGAAGGAGCTGTGCAATGCAAAGAATTTTACTGAACTTCTTAGATATTCATAGACACAAAATTGTGCAGTGCAAACAGTGTCTGCAGGACTTCAGAAAAGTTCCCTGTGTTGTTTTCCACCCCCACTACTTTCCTTTGCAGAATCTGATATATAACTTTAATTTAAAAACTGTTCTGTAATTACTGTAAGTATCTCTGTTACACATACATTTCTATATATGTACAAATAATCACTGTGTGGAGCCTTTCAGCTCTCCTTTATCCTACAGCCAACTCCATCACAGTGTGTAGCAGCAGGGTTCAGGGTCAGATTCCTTTGTGCTTTGCACCTCTTTGCCAATGAGTGGACATGCAGTTGGCTATGTAAATGTTGAAATATGATTTATGTTACAGTTAAATATATTTCTCTTCCAGTGGGTTTAATATATTGAATGATAACGCTATTTTATATATTAGACCTTCTTTATTTTATTTACGCTGGAGAATACCTGTTAGAGAGGCTGCTTGTAGAGTGAGAAGCTATTTAATATTGTAGTTTTAATTCTCATCTATGCTACCAAGTGCTGCCTCAAAACCCTCATCAATGTTTTGTGCTAAAAAAAAATGCATATTTAATATTAGTAAGTTCGATTTAACTGATAAAATTGTTAACACAATTGTGCATTGTGTGTGGATTTTGTTTTGTATCTGTAAAATATTTTCTTCTGCAATTTAATCCAACATTTTCATGAACTGAGTAACCATTTACTGTGAACCCTGTAGATAAACACATTAAAGCTCAGTCTTTTCCATTTATAGTCGACTTATTGCAAATATAATGTAGTGCCTGTTTTTTTCTGACTTCTTTGTTATACTTTTCACGTTTTCCAAACCTCTTCCATTATCTGTTGTTGCTCATCTATTGTTGTGTCTTTACTCCATAATCGTGTACTGCCGCCTAGTGGACATATTAAAAACACTGACTATGATGAAGTGGGTTGTCAGTTTTTTATCTCAAACCACAAAAGTGCACAACCTCACTTAAATACAAATCAAACAATATCAAATAAGTTATCATCATTCAAATAAATATCTTACATCTGTACACACATACAACAAATCAAAAGGTACACTCATATTTACATTTGGACTTCAGAGAAAAAATAAAATCCAGGTGTTTTTCTATTGATTTAGCTGTTTTTACAATCATGTTGTCTGCACACACTCATTAGGTCCAAAACAAGAACAAAGGCCTTGGTGCACATGACGGCTTTCTTATGAGAAAAAAGCTTGTAACTGCCATATTTTAACAATTTAAAAATTAGGCATTTCATTTTCTACTTCAGTTTATAAATGATTGGAAAAACATTGTGTGTGGAAATGCTCACAACAGACACTGTCCTATCTGAACTCACTGTAAGGAGAAGTTTTGCCAAACTCAGTTTGTAGATGAACTTTAAAGCTCAACGTGAATATGAAGAAACAGTATGATACAACTTCTTGTTTTCCAGAAGACTGAGCACTTTGCACACATGCTCCCACACACAGTCAGTCCGAAGCAGCATCCTCTCACAGGGTGCTTTCCAGTGTGTTGTAGTTATCTTTAAAACTTTTGAGCTCCAGAAAGTGTTTGGGCCTCTTGCTGCGCTGTCCAGTGGAGGGCAAGTAGGTGACCTGGATGGTGGAGGGAGTGCTCCGTACAGGAGAGCCCGTCAGGTCTTTGGCTGCGGACTGGTGATGCTGGTCCAAGCTGGTGGAGCTGGAATATGCCTTCACCCTGAAGAAACAAAAAGGAGAATTAGTATGCACGATTACCATGTAAGTTGGTTGGCACTGCACAAAAACATTATTACAACTGATGATCAAAAGAATATTATGGAATATCTGCAATAAAAGTAGTAACAAAATCAGTAGTAGTGATGATTTGTTTAAAATCACAAGGTTGGTGCAAGACAGGTAGAAATTTCAGAAGGAACACAAGTACAGATTTTCCCTGTGAAATGTAGGACTGTGCTTATAATGAATAAACAGGCTGTAGAAGGTAGCAACCAAACTACAGCATGAATCTTACTTTTTACATCAGATCAGTAGCAGTGGCTGGGCAATGTGGACAAAGTCATATCACATTCATACATTACATATATCTGACCCCGTACCTTGATATTGCAACGTTATCATAATGATTACCATTGGTGCTTTCACAGTATTAACACAGCTCGATTTTTAATCAATAATCCATCAGTAATGTGGATATAATCACTCAGTGGACAACTGCAAACACTGAGCTCAGAGGTTCACCTGGCCTTATCAAAGACAGCAAGTGTGAAACAGTATCAAAGCACTTACACATCAGCTAGTTCGTCGAGAGCTTGCTGATATTCAAGAAACTCCGCTTCTCCAAACACCTAAAATAAAAGAGTTAAACTCAAATTACAAGCACGCTGAAGACATTGTATTCCACTAATTTTAGATTACAAATCACTTATACTGATGAACGTTTGCACACACCCCTGTCCCGTGCCGAGCGCTGTCGTAACCTTCAAGTAAGCGGTCAATGAGCGCACTGCGGCTGCTCTTGATCAGAGAGTGCGAGTTGCGCAACTCCAACAACCAGCTCCTGAAGTTGCGCCCAGTAAACGCAGTCGGACTGCGGCTTATTTCCTGTAGAGGGATACCTGAGGTTGAAACAGAGATAAATTATATTGAACAACAAACCATAAAATAAGATCAGACAGTGGCAGAAGGGAAGCGGAAATACACAATCAAAACATCCTATGAAGTGAAATTTACGATGTTTATACTGCAGTGAACGTGAGAGACGATGACCGTAATAAGGGTCGGAATAACGTATTCAACTCCCTGATGTGATATTGAAAAAAAATATGCATGCATTCGCATTATCAATAAAGTCCCATATCAACAGATCTCTCACCGGAGTCACGGATGGCATCAAGAGCTCTCATTCTGAACAGGTAGTTGAAGCAACCTTTGAAGCACAAATGGGTTTACGTTGTTAATATATTATCATATATTTTCGTTTATATTTTCGTCACAAAGACACTGTGCATTTCAAAGAGATTCCGATTGCAACAAAATGAGCCGAAAAAAGAAACTGACTTATTTGTGATCCTTGCTTCAGTCTGTCGTCTTCTTCTGATAGCAGGCGAGGTTCAAACCGGATCTCTTGGACCTTTGACAATCTGGAGTCAATCTCCTCCCTCAAGCCCTGCAGATCAATTCATGAAGGAAAGATTGAGGTTTAATTAACTGTTCCAGCTCACAACACAACAGGTAACAAAGCTCGTATGAGAGGGAATCAATCGTACCTTGGGTGCATTGTGGCCAATAGGCGCATGGGGTCCTCGACGCGACCTCATTGCGAAACGCATTATTTGCCTTTTGACGAAGATAAACAGAAGCACAAACACCTGCAAGCGAAACCATGTGTGACAGGGTTTTAATTAGCATCATCACATAACCGAGTAAAAGCTAATTAGCTGTAACTTACTTAAACAGTAACTTACTTACCAAGCTTCCATAGGCCATAACCAGAACAACGTTAACCCCTGATAGCGGCGGTGACTCTGCCATGTTATCTGTCAGGGTGTGCAGTTTATCCACAGGTAGATTAGCTTGCTAGCTAGGTAGCAACAAACTCAACGTTTTGCTACATTAACGTTAGCTCGATAGCTAATAGTTGGTTGTCCATTTTGAAAAGGTTGGCAGTGCCGCACCGACGTGAATGTGCTTAGCACGCAGCATCTCTGAAATGGCGATTTAGAAAAAAATAAAAATAAAAAATCTATACAGCGACTCTATTGACGACTTCTCTCCCTGTTCAGCGACATTATACATGAAGTACGCAGTTAGGCTAACACTAGCCCAAAGCCCTAGCAATTACAGCGACAGTGACAGCCGGTTTGCGACACTTGCAAAAATTACCGTAATGACTATGTTAGGAGGAGTAATCATGACAAAAACTATCGTTACCTGTATAAAAATTAACGTTTTGTACAGACAAAGAACTTTATGTTTTGTTTAGGAAAAAAAAATCACTGCAACTTTTGCGCACTATTGTTGTATTGTATTGTATCCATATATAATATCATAATATTTCCTCTTGCACAAAGTTAGAGCCGAACATTAAGAATCATTTTGAAAGATATTTTTGTCATTTTTTATTGGGATGTTTACACTGAAACAAGCACATTACATTATCGTGGCTGTACAGGATTATTTATATCTCACATATTAAATCTAGTGGCGGCAGAAGTAATATAAGTAATATTATCAAATTTGATAAAATATTACATAGAATTGAAGTTTTTATATAACATAGGATTATTTGATAGCGCATTATGTTACTTGCTGATTTTATATAATAGAACAAATGCATTTCCTTTTATTAACTGTATGTGGTAGATAGACTCTTCCTGCATCATTACAATTGTGTAATGTTTACATATTCATAGCATATTGCATGAACTAAACACCCCCATATTCTTGATCTTTTATTTACTTTTTATTTGTTCTATAGTTTTTCACAACCTTCAAATTTGGTCTCTCATCTTTGAGTCTCTTGTGTCAAGAGGTGAGACCTGAGTCTTAATCTGTCGGTGAGTGCACACCGTCAAGTTCATCGCTCTAGCACTCAGGTTTACTCTCATGATATACTAACGTTTCTTATTAGATATATATACAGTGTATTACTAGGGTTTATTATCTTTGTTGTGCATCCCCGCCACTAACATGTCATAGCGACGTTGATAATATTAAACTATTTTAGTGAGTGATCACATGTTGTGGGTCCAGTTTCCTCGAAGCGCTCTGTAAACCACGTGACGCAGCTCTCCGTGGTGTCAGAGTGGAAAAGAAACAGGTAAATTCAGTCTCTCGCTTATTGTGTGAGCGATTCGGTTCGTTATATTTTCCCAATTTAGTAGTACCAATTTAGGGTTCAGGAATTGTATCCTGTCCTAAATCCGACTAGAAGGTCGACAACGAGACCACTTGTCGGTCGGTTGTGTAGCAGTGTCTAATATTGAGCCGGGTTTCTGGTCAGTATCGCCTGTTATTTATTTTCATTTTAGCGGCCTGCAGGCCTACATTTAGCCTCGGTGATTTCTATGTCGAGAGTCCGGCCATCAGGTTATACTTAGGCTAGAATGTATGAGAATGATGTAGAGTGGCGTTACAGGTTATGAAGCTGCTACCTTGCTAACATGGCTAACTGGCTAACGTTGCCTAGCTATGCGAAAAGATGGTAGTTAACTAGTTCGTTAGAGTAGCATTGCTAACAGTCGCTAGCAGAGAACTAGTGGCAGCTGAGGGGTATGGGCGTTTAGGGTTTGGTCAAACATGAGAGCTTGGCTGCTTGGTAGTAGCTGATTAGCCCATTAACTTATTGGCTATCAAGCTAAGTTAGCAAACGCTAACAACTCAGCATCGTATAGCCGGTTATCGACATTCGGTTAGCTGGTTAGCTAGCGGCAGTTAAAGGTAGCCTCGTTGTCGCCATGAGGTGAAGCCGTGAGAAGCGGAAGCCCACCGAAACCTCAACGCTGGATGCTCTCCTCTCAAGTATTAGCTAGTTAGCTAGCATTTTGGCCATGTGGCTGGTTAGTGGAATTAGATATGTTCGACGGGCCCTGGCTTTAGGGTTGTTTATGCGCTAGTCCAAACAAGGTTTTACGTAACGTTTGCAAGATTAAAGAATCGCTGTCAACAGCAAGGTTAAGAGTTTGCATCGAACAGAGATGATGTGGTTGTCTGTCCTAAGTTTGTTTGTGTCTGTCTCTCTTATTAAATATGCCAGACAGTGCTATGGAGATCTTTTCGATCGTATACCGTTGTTTGAAATTATATGTTTACTAAACATCAGTAAAGCTGTATCGATAAAGAAAGCGTTGCATAATGTTGTGAATAGGTAAATAAGTTGGCTAAGGTCTGCACTCCTAAGCCATGAGTGCAGCAGCGCCCAGTGCACCGTGGCACTCACGCTTCCCGGGTCAAACCCGCGCTAGCGTTGGTTTTAGACGTTGCATAAGAATGAGGCTGAAAAACACCCTTTGTCAACGTTTTCCATGCGTCTTTGTGAATAAAGCTGATGGTGTCTTCTTGATTCTGCTGTTAGCTTCGCCCCCCACTGGGCAATAACCTATCGGGCAGTTTGAGGAAGTAGTTTTCAAGTGTATCAGACATGTACATGACATAAGTAGGTCATAGTCACAAATCTGTAACGCCTCTCTTATCCCTCTCTCTTCAGGTGTTATTCCTTTGTAAATACTGTTATTTGTATATACTGTAAATGATGACGTCCATGGGCGGGAACCGAGCCCGGGGCAGCTGGGAGCAGACACAGGGCCAGACACAGAGCCAGACACAGCACAAGCAAAGGCCTCAGGTACCATCACTGTCACCACCTGTTACACTGCTCATGTAAACATAATTTGCACCAGGATTTAACATTGGTCACTTTAGATGTACTTGTTAACTAGTCAAGTTTTTTTTTACTCAAAAAGTTAGATATTGTACATTTATCAAATGGTTATGTAACTGGCATAATTTTTCACAGTCCCGTAAAGAGCAGATACCTTATCATTCCTAGACTAAAGCTAGGAATGTGCTACTGGTTTATGTGAACTGTTGATGGTATGTCTCTCATGCACATTTGGGTTTCTTGTCAGTTGTAGTCTGTTGTGTTGTTAGCTGGATTTGAGTATTTTTAGGCATAAAATAAGTTCCCTTTAAATGCTGTCCATTTAAGTTCCCCTGTGTACAGGATTATTTGTTAGTAAGTACATTTTTCCATTCCCATCATGGGGGTTCTAGAGTTAGCATGTTTATGCCTCATTATGAGGCGAACTGACATTATTTAGTGAAGAATGTATATGCACCAGCTGTGCAGGATACACAGCTGTTCAAAATGCAGCTATACAGGGGAAGAAAATACAGTGGACACATAAAGAACAGATTAAGTATACACAGAAGAAGAGTAAGGACAGTAAAGTACAAACAGTATTGAGTTAGGTAAGCCTGAAGTGGGTGCAGCATTTGTGCATGCTTTTATTACAGAATAGCAAAGAAAAATGTTAAACCATCATAACTTTATTTTGTTGCCATAGTAGTTGTTGAATTTTTGTCAGCCGATTTTTTTTTCATTTTTTAAATTTTTTTAGAACTAGGAGTAGAGAAATATATTTTTTCCTTTTGTTTTTACAAGAATGCAAATCTTGCCTCTGATTGTTCCAAATATTGGATGTATTCACTTTTCTTGGAACAGGCTACCGCAGAGCAGATCCGACTCGCGCAGATGATTTCAGACCACAATGATGCAGACTTTGAAGAGAAGGTCAAACAGGTGAGCAGATTCACATTCTTTTTCCTTCACAAGCTTTCCTGCGTAATTTTTCTTTCTGCTTTAAAAACAGTTAAATAACACTACTTCTGGCACTGGTGCAAATAGTGTTACATCTTTTGTGTTTCAGTCGGGTGTGTATGTGTGCTTCTTATTATGCTTTGCAGATTTTGTTTGTCATCAAGCACAGAAAGTCAGTGACACAGCATTTAGTGCTTTATATTATATTGCAGCTGCAGTGAAGAGAATTTTCGAAACCAGATGAGTCTGAATAAGGGACGATGCTGGTATCAAGTCATTCTTTGAATACCTCAAAAGGTGTTTCTTAGTTATGGTGATGAAAGAAACATTGCTTGAACCAAATCTTGTCAAGGGCGCAATCTTCAGTCTTTCCCTCAGGATTGAGAGGTTACAGCAAAGTAGCATTTAGGGGTCACCAAGATTATAACAGGCTGCTATTATTAAATGAAGCTCTGCTATTGACAAACAAGTAGCCTGCTCCAGCTTAACTCTACCATACACTTGATATCTGCCTTCCTGCTTTCAATCCTATCCATTGAGACTTTAATTTTTGTTCTAGTGTTGGTATGGAGAATTTGACAGAATCATCGGTCTGTTCATATTAATGATTAAGTCAAAGTAAAAAAAAAACAAAAACATCACCCTTAAATGACATCCAAGGTTAGAAAGATCTGTAAACAGATGTTCAGACCTTTGGGAAAGAGTGTTTGATGTCTTTTGCACACCCAGTTATAATGTAAAATAATTTAAAGGTATGAACTCGGGACATGATGTCACAGTCTTTTTGGAAAATGAACATTGTGTTCAAGCTGCTGAAGTGACCAAATACTGAAATCCAGTTGGTAGCAAGCCTGCTGTTCTGAAGCTAATCCTGTATTCTGGTGTATGCACGTTTTTGAAAAAGAACATTCTTAACAAGTCTACATGGTAGCGTTTTTATAAATGAGATGCCAGAAGTTTCGGCCGGGGGTCACCTCTGTGTCTCATCTTGCCACTTTACCTTTTTCCAGCTGATTGACATCACAGGCAAGGACCAGGATGAGTCTATGATCGCACTGCACGATTGCAACGGGGATGTCAACAGAGCCATTAACGTGTTGCTGGAGGGTAGCCCAGACACTGTGAGTATTGGCTTTGTGTGAGGGCTTAGCTCTGTGGGGGGGCAGATTCTGGAGAAATCAGTGCCGCACTGGCTTAGATAACTATGATACTGGACTAACCATTTAGGGATAGGAGTGTGTGTGTTTTGTTTAGGGGTGTGTTTTGTTTACAGCTCGTTGCGATGGCGGAGGCTTTTGACTTAACTGTAATGAAGACTGCTTTTCATCGGTATCGGGGAGTGGAAAACAATGTATAGGGAAAGCAGAAAACAGTATATAACAGCTCCATTCAATGCACTTTCGATCCCGCTGGAGGAAAAAAAAAAATGCTGCATCATTTTGGGTCTGTGTCCAACAACATCATGAGAACATCAACACGCCCACTCGCTCACTGTGATTTCCCCAGACAATGACCTGCTCTGTTCACACATGGGCTCAATCATGCGTTACACTTACTTAAAACCAGGTAGCTAGCAGGTTTAAGTCCATGATAAATGACTTAGACTTTTGCGTTTACTCATACAACTAGATCTATAAATACACTCAAAAAAATTAATTTAATAAGAGGTGACTCAGTAGTCTTGAAATTTTATGTACAACGGATTCTTAAAAATTGCATGTTTGAATTCTTTATAGGTGCAACAAGAAAAAAACTGCACGCTCCTCCATAGCTGTTGCATACAAACTTTGATAGAAATATAACTAGTGTGACATAGGGGGCACCGAAACCAGAAAGAGTGAAAATGCATCTCGCCAGCACATTAATCAGACCTGATAAGGGGTTGTCAGCTACTTGGATAGTCAAGATAGAGTCGAAGAGGAAGCACTTTAAAATAAGCCAGTTCAATATGGCTTGCTGGAAAATTACTGACAACCGAATTTCCTTTAGTTTTCACTTTGTAATTTAAAGTAGCTGCTGAAAAATTGGACGCAGTCACCATGTTGTGAGAAAACATAAGACCATCAAAATCAGTTTTTATTGTTTGCTGTCTGACCAATTTTCTCAAGTCATGCCACATTGACCACCAGGCAACACTGAACATCCGACATGTTTGTTGATGAATATGTTTCCTTTGTCTTGATCGTCCTGTTGAAATGGCAGGGGTCTGCAGATGCACTTAAATTGACCTCCACTTTTCTTCAGTGATTGTTTTCTGTCTTCATGACTGGGTGAAAAGTCAATGAGTCCAGCAGTATATTGACTTAAAGAAATAACAGTGTGACACTGTCTTTTTTTTTTTTTTTCTTAAGGACTCTTGGGAAATGGTGGGGAAGAAGAAAGGAGTGTCAGGCCAGAAGGAGACAAGCCAGGCAGAGACCGGAGAGGAAGGAAAAGAGAACAGGGAGAAAGGAGGAGAGAAAGATGTAGCACGTCGCAGAGGTGGAGCTCCACGCAAGGGACGTGGAGCCAGCAGGGGACGAGAGTGTAAGTGTTTACCATTCATTTTTTGGGTATCTTGGGTAAAAAAAAAAAAATATAATTTAGCTATAAAAAGCTCTGGTTGCAGTGTTTTAGTGTTATGAGGTGTATGCCCTTTTGCTTTGTTTTTTATGGTTTTCTGATATCACAGTTTCTTTCCAAGAGCTCCATGTTCTTGACACTTAATTACACACGCCATGTGCCAGCCGAATTTCCAGTGGTTGGGTTACCTGCGCAATAAGCAGATTTGACCAGATTTTTTACCCGTGTGTAATGGAGGCACAGTATGCTTTTTCTATGCAACAGGGCTGTACATTTCAGGGGTTGGAAGCTTGTCCTGACTACTGTCATAAAGCACTCATCATCTAACCAGCTCACTGTAGCTGTGCCTTCTTTTCACTATTCCTCCCATGCATTATTAAAAATGACTTATCTCATTTGTCGACAAGATATGTAGAATAGTTTGTTTTTGTCCTGGAGGCGTCCCAAGGAAGGTTTCTGTTTGTCTTGAACACATTTTGTATGTTTCATCTCAGGCTTGGATGACTGGATGTCATTAGTCTTGAGATCCTGCAATGCTATGGCATATCACCAGATTGTTGAGTCTTGCTTGTTTTGGCTGTTTTGATTGGCTTTTACGGAGGCTGCCCATTAGACTGTTTGAATTGAAATTCGGCAGATAATAACTGATTGGTGGCCATCATTTAGCACTTGTGGTTGAATAAGCATGTAGGAAAGCTTATTTCATTAAATTCGGAACATGCACACTGTGATTTACAGGATGAGCTCATTTCCTCTTCTGTGACTTGTAGCACATTTCTCTGTTTTTGAAAAAAAAAAATACTATGCTTTGAACCCATGCATCAGCATAGAAGAGTCATGTAAGTTTCCCAAATTTATCTGCTGTAAGTGAGTAAAAGTACTAAGTCACATGAAGGTGTTCTTGTGTTGCCTTCAAAATAAGTCCTTAAATGGTTATTAATTGGAGTTTCCATCGATTCATTGAAGTGAAGGGCAGTAGAAAGTGTTTGGTTTGGATGATCTCCTAGGATTTAGAATTAATTCATGTGTTAGGATTTCCAAATTTTATTCAAGAACATGTGGAACCCAAGTGCAGAGACAGTGCAGCAGCTATCAGCATTAGCGAATAAGACAAGCTCACCCTTAAACCCACCACAACATTATTCAACTCACACCAACTCTGAGGTGGAGAAAAAAACTCTATGCTCAGGTGGTTTACCTCAAAAACCCTCAGTGATTTGTACAACAGCAATTTTCCCCAAAGCTAAAGGTGAAGCTGAGAGGTTTCTCAGTGCATCTTGATACATAATTTTAACAACAACACAGCAGAGCTCTGCCCCTCATTGTTTTTTCTCATACAGGCAGGAGACTATAAGATGCTTTCAAATTAATTAATTCATCAATTAATGCTCTTATCTTTGCAAATTAAGAGGGGGCTGATCATTTATCTCAATTGCTGTTAACATTTTAAGATGAAAAGGCTGCAGATAATTTATTTTAATTATCAGCTGTGTTTAATGTTATATTTCAGTGAACTAGGGACACTAGTAAATGGTTTGGCATGCGGTTTACTGGAGCAAGAGATTGAAATTAGTTCCCCCCTTTTTTATTTATTTTAATCAGCAGTTGGTGTTGAATCAAGAATTAGGTTTGAATCAAATCGTGACCACAATAATCAAGACTGGAAGTGTGTATTTTCCAAAGATTCACCCCCCCCAATAAACAGTAGCTTGAGAACATGTGAACAATACAGCTATTATCTGTTGGAGGAAGTTAAGGACAGAAATGTTGCACAGTTGTTACAAAATGACTGAAAATGGAGTCTTTTAGAAAAGTGCAGTTTATTGACATCGCCTGCCTAAAACAACATTAAAACAAATGGAGTTACATGACAAACAGCTTTGTTTGAAGGTGGAGATCGATATTTTCACCTCTGTTATCCTCGTCCTCAGTGTAGCGAATGAATGCTACTAAAGGGCTTTGTAAAAAAGGACAATGTTGTGGTTGTTTTGTCCTTCTGTGCCAACACAGTGGTTATATAGTAACTCTTTATGTTAAAACACTGGTTTCCTTGCATGATCTTATGGTACCATCTAGTCATTTGAAATGTAAGCCCCCTCTAAGCCCCGACTGTAGTCCTAATAAAGGGGCAGTGTGTGCCGCAGCAAATGATAGCCAGTTTTGAGCATCATCCATTGTCTTTACACTGAATGAAGGACTGCACAGGCTTTTATATTTTACCACAATTTATGACAGTTTCTTTTCCAACTAGAATATATATTTTTGGTTAAATGACTATTTTGACATCTGCTTACATGGTAGTGTCCAACCCTAATGCCGTTCTTTCTCTCCTTTTTCACTGCAGTCCGTGGTCAGGAGAATGGCTTGGACGGAGGCAAGGCTGGAGTAGCTGGAAGAAGTGCAGAGCGAGGCCGAAGGGGAAGAGGCAGAGGAAGAGGGACTGTTGGTGAGCGACTGTAATCCTCTTTCGTTGAAGTCCTTGAAGGAAATGCAGAGCGGGAGCCTTTTTTTTTTTTTTTTTTTTTAAATATAAATTGAAGTGCTGCCATTCTTACTTGTGACAATAGTTGTCAAACCAAGAAACTAAAGTAGGCCCTTGTTGTCTCTCCAGGAGTATCCGGGCGGCGAGGAGGCAGATTTTCGGCACAGGGCATGGGGTAAGGGAACACCTGCGTTGCCTAAATCCAGAGGGCCTTTTGTTCCAGTTTTACCTGTTGCCATGGTCACCAGAGAGCAGGACCCCAGTCCATTGTTAAGCACTAATCCAAAGGAGGGAGGACAAACATCAGCCAATGGGATATAACACCATGGGCCAAATATCTCTCTTTAGAGATTGGACAGTGTCTGCACATTTTATTCAGAATGAAGTTTTAATAAATCCACTTAGAAAGGTGTCAGGGAACAAACGGGTTAATCTAAACTGTCTCTGCTCTCTCGTTCAGGACTTTTGTTGTGCTGTGTCAGTTTTGTGTCTACGTGTGCAGTTAATGTCAGTTTATTGGTTGGCGTCTTATGCTGGCAGCTTTACTAGCGGGTGTCATAACAAAGGAAGTGCTTCTCTCAACTGCAATGACACTCTTGACTTATTTGTCTCATAGTCAATTAATGGAGGGACATTGTTGTTCAGTTGTCACAACCCATTTCCTGCCTTTGACGTTAAGCAGTCAGGTGTGACATTACTCCGCATCTTTCAATCTTTTTTTTGGGTCTGCTGAAGCAGCACATGTGATATGATGTGGCTTTCTCAAGTGAGTTCATGGGCTGACTGGCTTCCTTCACAAAGAGAGAACCTAAGTTTTATTTTCAGTTTAACTAAAACAAAGGACTGAATATGCACTCCCAAGTTACTGTAACAGTGCCATAAAAAAAAAATAATTTTAAGGCGCAGAGGCTCAGAAGTATGCATGACCCAAATGAAACGAAAAAGTGTTGTGGTGTAATTCAGATGTTTGCTAAAGTAGTGGTGCACTGAAATAAGTATTAGGTTTACTAAACCTCACGTGTCCTTATGGTCTGTGGTTGCCGTGAAAAAAGTCCTTCAATTATAAAGTTTATTTGTAGAGTGTAGACTCAGATATTGCATATCTCAAGGAACACAGCAAAAATCCCTTTGTTTGTTTTGGTTATAGTGCAAGCTTGTGGCCGGTGAGCAGAGTGCTGGGGCTTCCCACCTGCAATTGCCTGCAGTGCTAGCTGAAATGTTTTTGTATTACCTAACCCCCACCACCTCACTTCACACGTTTCTGTGATTGCTTTTGCTTCTTGCCGCTATCAAACATAGTTTACCGGCTTGGCTTCAGTGTCAGTTAAACACAGTGACTTAACCGGACCTGTGGCTTTAAAGGGAGCTATCTTAAAGCAGATGATATTGGGCCGTCTCACATCTGTGTATGTATCATTGGTACTTTGTGTGAGTACATGTAAGATGATGCTGAGGCAGCTTGTAACATTCACCTCACATACACTTTCTGCCCAAACATGAAAGCACTGGAATTGCTGTAAATGAGCACTGTGAGCTCACAAGGGAAACAAGTACCGCACTTCATTATTAACAGATTAGCAGATGAAAGAGATTTGTTCTTCAGTAAACCTAAAATGATTAAGAGGAATATTGATAAATAAATTCAATATTACCTACAAATGTCCATTTGTAGCCAAAGTGAAAAAGAAGATGCAAAAAAAATCATGGTGCCAAGAATCACTGACACAAATTTACTCACTCTTTTCTTCAGCAGCCAATTTAAGGAATGAGAAGTTAATCGATAATTAGTCTGACAGGTATCGCTGGCTGCTTAACACAAAGGTCATTATTGCTTCACTAAGACCACATTGATGCCTGTAACCCCAGGTCTGATTTTTAGTACATTCACAATGGATTCAAATAGATTTAAGAAGCGGAAATCAGTATGGCTCCAAGAATCTGAGGCTAATATTTTTTTTCATTTAATGCAATATTGGTGATGCTCCATCTTGAGATGTTTAAGGTTAATCCCATGTTAAGCAGCACTGTTTAAGGAAGTCCTCAGTGTATGATATTGTGCCATGATGGTGTGTTGTAATGGAAAAATGGGGTTAGTTTTGCTTGTGTTATTTACACTATTGATTTATTTTTTGCTAGATCCAATCTTGGTTTTAAAAATTGCTTTAACATGATGTTGATTTCTTTCCTTCAGATTGTGACACTCAATGATCCAGAGTGGTATTGGCCGCAACTAAGCCACTCTGGATCATCGACATTGCTGTCTGTTTGGGGCAACTGTTAGCCCCTTTGTGTATCAGTTGGGGTTTGTTGTATCCATGCAGACTTCTCATAGTTCGTATCTACATAAAACCATTAAAAAAAAGTTAATACTGCAGGACACAGCTGCATGTAGGTATGTTCATTTGAAGCTGGTCGAGCTTTTTCACTAAGTGTGTTTGTCATTTTCAACTTTTCAAACAGATAAGGCATGAGATCAAACATGACTGGTTGGTTTAAGAGACAGATTTCCCAAATGAAGGAGATACTGAGCGCTGACTGATGTATTCACAACAGCATCCTGCGTGGCTCTGTAGTATTGGCTTTCTGACGAAGCTGCTGTGTGAAATTCCTGAGTTTGTTTGAGCATAAGCTGCATCAGTGAAAAGATTACTGCATTTATTCTTGCCCAGCTGCTCTGACGTGGTAACAGTTTTTGTGTTTGTGGCTGCATTTGTATACTTGTGATGACTTGGGTTTTTTGGACTGTGTGTTTATCCACAATGACTGAAAGAACACCGGCTTGACTTGCACAGTAAATTGACTGACAGGCGTAGAGTGTTTGTTACAGTACCGGCACAAGCAGATCGAAGGCATCTGGCTTCCACTTTGGCTCTGGATTGTGGTCTGAAAAACAAAAGCTTGATCTACTACTTTGATTTTGTTGTGCTTCTTATAATTGCCATTATTTTCCTCTAAAGCCAGACTGATAAGGGGCCCAGATATGATACTGCAGGAGGGGAGAGGTGAGTGCATCGCCTCTCGTGTGTCTGTTGTTCTTGTAGGGAGACTTAAGTGCCATAATACAGGATGATTTAATGCAAGACATTATCAAAATAGAAAGTCGTACTCCTTCTTCTAAAAATAGGATGTAAAAAAAGATATGCACTTCCTGGAACCTGGTGTTAAATCTGTTTGCCCGAGCCATGAATGCCCTCAGATTTATGCAGGAAGGATCTTCAGCAAATAATCAAAGCTGCTTGGCTTGACTCAAAAGAAGAGTGTTGTATTTCATCATGTTGCTAGGTTGCACCAGCTGTAAATTTCTCAACATAAACCAATGTCTCAGATTACTGAAAGACGTGCATTATTGGGAAGGAGTTTTTTGAGAAACAACAAAAGCGATGTTAAATACCTACAGCTACGGCACTCTTTAACTGCACAGACTCTCAAAGACAGTAATGGTTTCCTTTCACTCTCTTATCGTCTCTTCCTGTCTCCCTGCTTCAACCTCAATCACTCCTTTTCTGAAGTGTTTCTATTAGCTAAAAAGTCAAGTGATGATAAGAGCAATGCTGGCCGCTTATTTCAGACAGTACTGACAGAGCAGTATGCAGTTATCCCTTGTGGTTTGATGCTATTAAGAATTTAACTGAAGTCTGCCTTGAAAATTTAACCTGTCATGGGTAAGTTTGAAAATAAAAACCCAGATTTTTTGCTTGTGAGCTCTCAGCTTTGGCTGATGTTTGTGGTTATGTCGAGAGCCCTGCAGCTGTTGGTCAGTACGTACACCCAATACTCAACCCAACCCTCTTATGGCTTTCTTTTCCAGAACATTCAACCCTGCCGACTATGCAGAACCAGCCCAGACAGAAGAAAACTATAGTGGGGGCAGCACCTGGAACAACACAGGAAGTGCGGAGCTGGAGGAGGGAGCTAGTAAGTTCATTTGTCAAGTAGGGTTGCCTTCCAGCAAGAGAAGTTAATTTTACCAATAGTCTGTTTAGCATTCAAGAAATAAAATAAAAAGAAGTTCAGCATCCTCCAAAATAAGGTTTCGCTGCAGAACACCTGTCTTTTTCATGCACTGTGTAGAAGCTTAGTCTTCAAGCATGCATTATTTACTAATCCCAGACGTATCGTCTCAGATCTTTACATTCAGAGGTCTGCATGTCCAGGTGACCAAAGACTGATCTCTGTTTGTTGCATTCAGCTTTGATCTCCTGACCTCTGTCTTTGTCTTCAGGGTTGGAATACTCAGCAGGTGAAGGAACAAACTACCCGCCGAAGTTCGACTCAGCTCCTGGTAAACCTTTCCTCGCTTTTGTTGTTTTATTCATTCTGTTTTGTGTTTTTTTTTTTGTTTGAAACTCCCTTTGCCCATCACATTAGTATTGAACTGTTTTTGTTCTTTTATTTTTTTTACTCATAGGTGCCTGGAGGACTGCCACAGAAGAGTGGGGCACTGAGGACTGGAATGAGGATGTGAGTGACTCAAGGCTTAACCTCAGGACACTGCTGGAGCTCTAAATATAACCTTAAGTGAACACTTAAGAAAAATTAGGAGTTGGAGCCTTTTTTTTTAGTGCTGTTTCACTGACTGCTACATCCCCTTTTTGATTCTAGATGTTTACTTTAGTTCTTCCAACTATAACTCTCTTAAAACTTGTGCACTCTTCTTCCTCTGCAGCTTTCAGAGACAAAGATATTCACGGCTTCCAGCGTGGCCTCCATGCCTCTGCCTCAAGAGAATGTAACCATCACCAAAGGACAGAGGTCAGTTGTGTGTTTTATTAGCCCGATGAATGCTTTCCGGCAAATTGCTCTTCCCAGAACTGGTTAAGAGGAAAAATTGCATTTGCCTGCTCCACTGTTGCTGGTTCAGCCAAAGCTCTGATTTTGATAGTACAGTCACATTTATTTGACTTAACATATCAATGTCAGCCTTGCATTTAAACCGCAAGCAATATGAAAGACAGATATCTCACGAGTTCCTGGTTGTTACAGAAAACAGGTAAACATGAGCAAGGAAAAATCAATTTGCACTCTGTTTCATGGGAGCTTTAATCACTCAAGCTTCTCAATTATAAAGATTTGCTGTGTTTCCTTTCTGGCACTACAGTAAACCGTCTATTGTTGCTTTGAACTGTTGCAGGAAAAAAGCGACATGAAGGTGTCATCTTGAAGTATTATAAATTATAGACCAAATGTTTCATTTAGAAGGTAATATTTTGTGAAAATTAATATTTCAATCTTGTTGTAGGATTGACCTTGCGGTGCTTCTTGGGAAGACTCCTCCGCCCTCCTCCACAGAGACAGAAAACCCCCCCATGGAGGTCACCCAGCCCCCCTCCTTGTCCCAGTCACTGGTTTTCAGCAACTCCAAGCAAGGGGTGCCTCTCTCCCAAACATCCTCCAGCACCCCTTACACTCAGCACAACATGGTGAGCCTCATCAAAAAACACACTCAAGCATTTTTTAACCGTGTGGTTTTAAACCTACAGGCTCTTAAATCTACTTACTGATGCAAATTATCCCTTAACAAGACTCAACCACTTCCTTCCCTCACAGGGAGAGGAAAGGGCCACTGACATTGTGTTATAATTACACAAATGTAGCAGCAATATTTGCATTAGTGTGATAGCAGTGTGTCAAATCTGCTGGCATTTCAGGTCAGCATGCTGAGCAAGGGTTTCGGGGACGTGGGGGACCCGAAAGGAGCGAGCACAGGGACCACTGGCTCTCAGTTTCTGGAGCAGTATAAAACTGCCCAGGCACTGGCCCAGCTGGCAGCCCAGCACTCCCAGACCGGACCTCCCAACACAGCCCCTTCATCCTGGGACACCAGTGCCGCCTCACTGGGACAATATGGTGAGATGATGTCTCACTCTAGTTACTTTAAAATATAACACGTATAAGTACAGAGCGAACTAAATGCTTCTATTGCAACATTTCACTCAGTCTCCTTCAACATGTTAAGGATAATGTTTACATATATCACTTTTTCAGTGTAGGACAGTCTGAACGGCTTGCACTGTTTTGTTTCTGACGTAATTCGTCTCCCCTCTTCACCAGATATGAAGACTCAGCCGGAGTCTGCGGTCCATACGCCCTTTACAAAGCGGCAGCCCTACCAGGCTGCCACCTCAACCTCGTCCATGTTGGATGTTTTCCTGCAGGACAAAGGCCTGCCTCCTTCCTCCTCTGTCTCCTCGTCTTCTCCTTTACCCCAACAAACAACATCCGCACCCCATGTGGTGCCTCCGCCTGCTTCCTCCCTTCCCAAAATGGCAGCAGTTCCTTCTCTAGGTCAACAAGTTTCCCCAAGTTCCTCAGATGCCCAGAGTCCACTGCCTTTGCAGCAGCACAAACTCAAACAGCAGAAGAAGAGGACCTCCATTACAACAAAGGTAGCATTTAAATTGAAATTGCAAGAAAAAAATGCTGGATGAAAAATTGCTCAGAAAGTCTTCAAATGCTGCTTAGAAAGCACCCTGTCTGCAATAGCACTCATCTGATAAAAGCTTCTCTTAAACATTCATCCACTTATCCTGGCATGACTTTTGTTGCTGCTCTTTGTGTGGTGCTTTTACCAGAGTGAACAACTTTTTAAAGTAATAAAAGAAACACACCAGAAGTTCATTTTTTTACAACATCAGCAGGTGGAATGAATAAAATGTTTCAAGTGTGTGTTGGACGAGTCTAAAATCTTCACTGATCCTCCACAGATTCCTGCAATGGCAGTAGAGATGCCTGGCTCAACAGACATCACAGGTCTCAATCTTCAGTTTGGGGCGCTGCAGTTTGGGTCAGAACCAGTTCTACCAGAGTACGAGTCCGCCCCCACCACCGCAACGCCAGCTAACCAGGTTCAGAACAGCCTCTACACCAGTCCGAGCAGGTTGGTACATTAAAAAACTCAACTCTGCAGAGGTGCTTAGACATTCATTATCACTTACCAGGTCGGAGGAAACTTGTTTGTAGTTTGAATTTATCTTAACAGTATTCAGTCCTGCCATCACGCTACATGGTGGCGTCTGGTGTTGTCACATTCCTGTCACATTAGGTGCATTTTCTAGACTTTGAAAGTGCTCTAAAATTCCAGTCATGGTCGTCAGTTTTCAAGTCAGCACCAGCATTTGTTCCCCAAGAACACAATCAAACTTGACTTTGATGCCATTACAATCTGCAGTGAGTCAACTCCAGCTCTCTCCAACTCCAGCCAGATGGACCTGTACGATCAGAGAGCACCTCAGACGCGACGCTACCCGCCCTCAGTCTCCTCCTCCCCTCAGAAGGATATGCAGCCCAAGGTAAGACCAAAGCTCCCCCCCCCGTTTGCACCTCAACTGGATTAAAAAACATGTAGTGATGTTGAGCTAGTGAAGTATTTAAAGCCTTGACTTGATCATAGAATGGCAAATTACAGGACCTCACAAACTGTGATGATGCCTTAGTTGTATTTATATCATCCTACTATGTGCATTAAGTGTAAAAAAGGTGGTAGAAAAGCAGAATTCAACTCCCCTCTTATGGAATTCATGTCAGCAATGTTTCATGTCCTGAGGATTTAAAGTTCCTGTTTAAAATAGGTCGACCTCCGTCATCCTTTCCTCATCACTAAACTCATTTAGAGATCATTAACCTAAGAATGACGGAGAGAACAGATGTTCTTCATGAACTGTACACTGAGTGCCAGAGCTCCATCCCCTGCACGTTCCAACCTTTTTCCTTTTTATGAGGTTAGGGTCATTGTAATGCACCTCTGGTTTCGAACCTGGAGTTAAAATGCCTGGCATATAAAACAAGAGCCCGACACCCTTTAACTTTTTATCAATGGCCTGTTTCCATAGAAACCTCTGAGCTCACCTTTTTACTGTTGGTTTTACAGAATGGCTTCAGTACAATACAAGCAACACAGTCTGTGGAAGGTAAGTGTCTGTTTACAAAGCTCTTCTCTATTTTTCTTGGGCATTGTTGAAATTGTCTGAGACATTTTGACACACA
>JAQNCA010000008.1:7354084-7367652 GCA_029783725.1 Acanthurus tractus
GCTCGGAAGGACATCCAGAACCCGGACACAGTGGTACGAAACCTGAGCCAAGTCCCAGTGCTTACTTCTCTACTTTTTTGGGGTTATGAAAACAACATTTTCACACAAGAGCCCTCTTTATGAAAGTAATTAAAAAAAAACACAAGGACCTGAAAGTCCCATTATGTGAGTTTATGTTGTGGCTAAGATGTGCATTCATCTGAGGAAACATATTGTAAAGTTTGTACAAACAGACTTAAAAGCATTAATTCTGCTCTGTTGATAATCTAGACTTAAAGAGGAGGCCTGTTACTGCTGAGTCAGTCATGGATTCACTCTGTGTCTCCCTGATGTTTTAGGTGTTCCTGGCATGCTGCCACCACCCCAGGACAGGGCAGAGAGGGGTGAAGCAGGGTCAAGTGGAAACTCTCTGAGAGACTTTATGCTCAAATCCCCTGATAACCCACGAGGACCCCGAGCAGGGCCATTTGGAGAGCCCAGAAATGAGGGCCACCCTTCTAATGAGTCACCAGAGTTTCCAAGCTCGCCATTTCACCGCTGGACCCCTTTTTCAAAGGTAATCGAGATATTTCCTCCTATTCCCACTATTTCATCAAGAGTTTGTTTCTGCGGTAGAACGAAGTGCTGCTGCATAATCATTACTTTGACTTTTATATGTTGTTTAATAGTTTAATGATATTTGGAAAAATGGATCACGGAAAGTTCCAGAGGAGGAGCGCAAAGAAGACAGAGGTAGATGATTTTTCATCCTTCAGTAACAGAAATTAAGTACTGGAATTTGCTCTGTATTCCAACTGATTCCTCATCCCCGTCTTTTCCCTTATCCAGATCTGGACTCTGCAGTGTCTGCTGGGGGCCTAGATCAGATTCTGACGCCACCTACTGGTCAGGCACCAAACCAACCTAGGACACGGTCATTCTTCCAGTCAGTCACTGTTACCAAGGTGGTGAAACCTGATGGGGTGAGAGAAAAGTTTATTGATATACTTACACAGCAGATCTTCAAATGAAGTGGGTCAGTTTCGTCCAGTGTGCAAAACATGAGAGTGAAACTTTCAGGGCCGGAGAAAAGATTCTTGCTCTGGAAATTGTCTTAAAAATAATTTCACTTTTTTTTTTACTGTAAGGCAATTTATCAGTCTTTAACAGTCTGACTCGGTATCAGCACATTATTTTATATCTTCAAATGAAATCCTTTTTTTTGTTGTTGTTGTTGTGTTGCAAATTATTGTTTTATTTCTGTCAGACTGTGGAGGAGAGGCGAACAGTCAGAGACAGCGAGGGCAAAGAGGAGACCACAGTGACTCGCTCTGGGGGTCCTGGTGTCCTGGAGGGACCAGGCCATCAACCAGGACCAATCACACCAGGTCAGTCTAAATGGATCAGGTGTTTTTAACCTGCCAGCAGACAGTAGAAAATTATAATTGTAAAGGCTTTTAGAGTATTTTTAATAATGTAGTAGTTCATTCTAGTTATAATGCATTTTTGTTTTTATTTCAGGTGGACAACATCCGTTTTCGGACATGCGGGATGACAGCTCACTATTCTCCAAGTTCTTTGGAGGGTTTAAATAGCATGTAAAGTGAAGCATATTCTCTGGACTGGTTGAAAGTAGCCTTTGTTTATTTCAGTGCGTAAGTGTTTCTCTAAAGCTGTGACTGCCTGTTTGTTATTGTATATACATAAATGGATGGGACACTTGCGTGACCTGCAGTTGCCAAAATGAACGCGTTGTATTAGCGTCTCTGGGCTGTTTTAGATGACACTGGTTTTCCAACACACCTATAGACTGGAAGCTTCCAATCCCAGAAACTGGTAATCTTTGATAAATTCAGACACAGCAGGCACCAAACAGTTCACATTTCCATATTTTATTTTTGAATTGTCCTATAAGATGTATGGATGTGACTGTGTGATATGCTAAATAAAGAGTCTTAATATATATATGAAATATTCAAACAGTTGTTTTGTCTGGTTTTTGACGTCATCATCTCAGAAAGGTTGAACTCATTGATACATCTGGAGTTTGCTGCTTCATCCTTACTAGGTCTGGTATGATCACTAGCTTGGTTAATGTTAACAAAGGTAAGATTTACTGAGTTGGTTTATTGACTTCACTGGCTGCTGTTCAGCAAGTGTTACTTTATGGCCCTTCAGCCTCACATGTGCACAGTAAAAAATATAAGGGCACCAAACTTCGATAATGCAAACTTTAAAATAATAACAGTTTGCAGGAGCAAACGTGACTCTTAGGTGTACTTTGAATCGGTATCTTTACATGTTTGTAAGAGCACAAAATAACAAAAATAGCACATACATCCAGATGATATGGTGAGTGCACCCTAAAAGGCCATTTTTGCTGCATGAATTTTAAATTCAACTTTTCTTTTAAATTCACTTTTTTCATAATATTGATGTATTTCAAGGAATTTCCAACATTACATTCTAGTGAATCACAGTGAAAGCTGAATCTTAAAGTATCAAAACACTGGCAGTAAAAGCAACGTTCTCTGTTCTCGCCATGTCTTACATGTTGTTATGTTTCTTCAAAGCTGTACGCATTCATCACAGCTCCCGTGTGAAGGACATGTCAGCGTGACCTTCATCAGGTTTGCGGTTTCTGTTTGCTTCATCAGAGATATCTCTGATAAAGAAAAAATGGTAATTCATGTTCAGCTGAAATTAAAAATTCTCTGTGCTCTTTCATGTGAGAAACATCAAAAGGTCTCAGTGCTCTGGTTATTTCTCATTTTTGGGCAAATGTGCCTTCGTTAGAGGAGTGAAGATCAGAGTTTTTCTTTGAAACACAGGCGGTGAACTCGACTTCAGAGAGATCTTTCCACACAAATGATTTTATAAACACACAGAAATTATATAGTTGGTCATTCACTTGAATTTGTACAGGTCTTGAAAGGTCGCCTTCTTTCTTTTTTATGACTTTATGGATAATGATGTAACAGATAATCTGAGGCCCTTCATATCTTAATCCTTTTTGATCGGTGCATTGTATCTAATTATTGTCTTGTTGACAATGGACCCAACAATGCCTGTAATTTTCCAACTCATCCAATAAATGCTGGCAGAAACAAGATTTTCTTAAGGCTCTGATAGAAAAAAACAAAAGGAACATGCCAGTTCCACGTGTTGTTGCCCTTTTTAAGCTTGCATGTGCAGAAATCACTTCAAATACAAACAGAAGAAACGATTACAATAAAGTTAAGGAAACCCTGCATAAATAGTCCCTTTATAGCATGAATAGTATGATAATCTCATATTATCTCTTATGTTGAGATACAAGTATTTGTGCCGGTTTAATCCTTCATTTGTCCCAGTCATCATGGGTGCAAAGCTAAAATCTGCAGTATCATTTCTGTCTCTATCAATAATGTTAGAGGAGTAACAACTCTGATTAGAGTCATAAATGCACATAAACCAGACAGACCTCCGTCTCTTATCAGCTTTATTATGGCACTCGTGGTCATTAAATGGATACATCGCTGCCACAAACACAAGTTCCAACTAAGCAGAAATACTTTAGAGCAGTGATACTTCAGGTTGCCGGATGACTCACTAACTCACCACTTTCTAATTCACAATGAAAAGGAATTCATTTAGAGTAGGATTTCTTTTAGTTTAAATAAGGCATATTGTTTTGACAGAGGGACAGACCTGCCAGCATTGTGTGATGTGATTAATGACTGTGACCACAGATGACTATTGGATTAAAATGAACAAAAGCTCTACAATTATTCTGATACCATTAATGTGTATTTCCCACTAAGGGAATTTAAAAATTGGATTTATTTATGGTTTATGTTTAGGAATCATCTTTTAAGTGAGCGTATGATGAAAGAGGTTCCAGATATGTTTGGTGTTGTTTAAACTCTCTGAAATGTAACCAAAGTATTTACAACTTAAATGTAGTTTCACTGAATAAATATAATAAAGTATCTGGTTAATCTGTCAGGCAGGTTTGGTGTTAATCCTGTTTCCATGTTAATTTATGCCGCAGGCTAAGGAAGGTGAGTTAAACTGAGTTTTGTCCTGCGTTTGCAAAGATGGATATTCCTGCTTTACAAGGTTTTACACAAGAAAAAATAACAATTAGTTTAAATTTTTCCGGACACACCCTGTTTGCATTCAGAGGACAAAAAATGTGACAACCAATCAAAGGAGAGGAACAATCAGAGCCCATCCCCCTCAGGTGATTTTAATGAACCAGTGTTAATTCAGCTCTGAGCTGTTTAAGGCTTTTGATCAATCCTGCTGTGATTTATGTGTGAGGATGTCCTACAGCGTTAACTACTCTCCTCTCCTGCGTGCGCACTCACCTCCACCTCAGTCATGCCATAAAGTGTGTGACGTAGCCCGCAGCTCCAGTATGAAAGGGCAAACTTTGCTCGGCAAGTCAGACTGTTCAGTGCTGTGCGGGTCAGAACCACCTGATGTCGGCGTCCCACCTCTGAAAGCTCATCCGTGGCCTGACGGTGCACAGGAAACCTTTGGGATGGAGAGGCTACTGAGGAAATGTCAGATCAAAAACCAGCTGCTCCGGGAGTGTTTGGCTGAATGCCTCGGCATTTATCTTCTAATGGTGAGTTCTTTTTTTTTTTATGGATGTTAAGTTTGTTGCCTGTTGTTGCTTTGCGGTAAGTGCAGAGGTTAACCATATCTTTTGCCAACGAGTACATCTGTCAAAGTGCAGCAAATGATTCACACTTTAACTGTGTTTGAATGTTTAAAACCTGACCTACTGAGGCAAAAACATAGGAATCTTTTGCATTTAAAGAATAAGCTGTAAAATACAAAAAAAAAATCCCAATTTCTTCTCCTCCTGGTTAATTTAAATTTAAAAAACAACATGTTTCATAATTTTAATCATTCGATCTAAAATCAATCACATGCTTACTGTCTTGTTTTGAAGCAATTTGTGAATCCAAACAATGGATAACTGAAGGACTTTGGCCTGGCGCAGACAGAATAAAAGTGTGTGCCACTGAGGAGGGGAGGGGGCAAAGGATGAGTGAGGTAAACAGAGTCGAGGTGGGGGGGGGGTTAAAAACGTACACTTGTGTAACCGCTGCTCATCGGTATCATCTGGATGTTTGGTAATATTTGTTCGGCTCTGCCGGCTGCATTCTAGGTTTCTCATCTCAGCTGGACAAAGAAACAAACATTTACAACACAAGCCATAAACCTGCTCCGAAGTGTCAGTCATAAAAAAAAAAAAAAAGAGGGAGAGCTTAGTCTTAGAAAACACAGTGCACTCACTCACCTGTGCCAGCTCACCAAAGTTTCATCACATCGGGGATTAATCTAATCTTTAACACCTTGGTGTAATGCAGATTGCTATCAGGTTTTGACTTTATTGCTCTGGGATGTTTTCTTCTGCGCTCAGATTGCTTTAATCACCAACCGCAGCCCTTTCTGTTATGTAATTGCAGCTTTTTGGATGTGGTGGGGTTGCCCAGGTGATCACATCCGGAGAAAAGAAGGGGCAGTACCTGTCAATTAATCTGGGTTTTGCTCTGGGAGCGACATTTGGCGTGTATGCGTCTCAGGGAGTCTCAGGTGAGGGATTGTATGAAAATAACTTAAAGTCCTGATGTTTTTGTCACCTAATGAGGCCTTTATGTCTTCAGATGGAGTCGGTTTTCTTTCAGGGATTCTATTATTCTATTCTTTTTTTGAATGCCCTAATTATTCTTCTGTAGTTCTAATAGATGCGCAAAACACAAAAAATGCAGTGTGTTTCATGTGCATGTTTAGAATATCTAAATATGTCTTCTTATGACTAAATCAGATGGCTAAAAATATTTATTTTTTTAAAAATTTAAACTATGAGAAGCTAAATTCCAGACCTGACCACTTGTTATTGTTTTCCACAAGGTGCCCATCTGAACCCGGCTGTAACTCTGAGCCTGTGCTTCCTGGGCAGACATCCCTGGAGGAAGCTTCCTTTCTACGTCCTCTTCCAGATCATTGGAGCCTTTCTGGCTGCTGCCACAATCGCTCTGCAGTACTATGGTGCGTTATTGTAAATTAAAGTTTATTCCTCTATAAATGCAAAATAACCTCTGAAAACAGCTTAGTACCATAGTTTTTAGTTAATGTTGCTCAAATTCGAGTAAATGGTTGCTTTATTTGGAACTATTTTCAGCTATGGATTTATACACATTTAGTTCTTTATTTGGTGTTTTTTGGACAGTCAATGTCCACATCCAGCATGAAAAAAAGTCTTGCTATTATCTGCTTTTTCTGTGTTTATACTTGCAGATGCCATCCAGGCGTTTACTGGTGGTGAGCTGACAGTGTCCGGTCCCACGGCCACAGGAGGCATTTTCTGCACGTACCCAGCTGACTACCTCAGTCTGTGGGGAGGTATTGTGGACCAGGTCAGAAACTGTCACAAGTCATCCACTAAACTGATTTTTATGCTCCTGGCCTAAATAAAAGATGTGCACGGAGCCTTTCTGCATGTCTATATAACATTTTTTGTGTCATTCAGCTCGTGGGCACGGCTGCACTGCTGCTGTGCGTCCTGGCTCTTGGGGACCGGAGGAACGGCTTCATCCCTGATGGCCTTCAGCCTGTGCTGGTAGGGGGAATAGTGCTGGTCATTGGCCTCTCAATGGGCTCCAACAGTGGCTACGCCATCAACCCAGCGAGGGATATAGGACCTCGACTGTTCACGTACTTTGCCGGCTGGGGGCCTGAGGTTTTCAGGTCAGTAGTTTCAGTATTTAAATCATGTGATTTTCAGTCTTTCCTCGATCTATTTGTATGCAACCTGACTATTTTTGCAGGGCTGGAGGTGGCTGGTGGTGGGTGCCTATAGTGATTCCTTGTATCGGGGGACTACTGGGAACACTGATCTATGAGCTGATGATTGAAGTCCACCATCCCATCACTCCATCTGAGCTCCAGACCTCATGTCAGGAGGCCACTGAGAGCAAGACAGGACTGGAACTGGATGGGGTTGAGCCTGGCTGCGAAAAACCCATCAGTAGCATTAACATTTAAAAAATTAAAAACTGTAATGTGTAAGTGAGCAAATTAACATTCTAATACTCACTGAAGCTGTCTTTGTAAATATACATAACTTATTCATTAAAATATGTAGATTATATTCTTGATTATCAGAATTTTTTGTGTTGGCAAAATTATACATGCAAACAATGTTAAAAAGGTCCAGTGTGTGGGATTCAGGGGCATCTGCTTGAAGAATATGGCAGAAATAGAATACAACACAAATTAAAAATGTTTTTTCATGAGTGTATGATCACTTGAAATTAAGACATTGTTTTTTTAAATTCCTCAGAATTAGCCTTATAAAGCTGCAGAGAAAGCAGGTCCTCTTCCACAAAGTTCGCCATGTTGCACTGCCATGCTTCTAGTAGCCCAGAAAGGACAAAATAAACATTAAATCTTAACAGGGCTCCATTTTCAGTTTCAGAAGGTTCTGCAGCTCCTTTCTGCTAGATGTCACTAATCCCACACACTGAACCTTCGATCAAAACTTCACCCCTTTGATAAAAAACTTTTCCATAAAAAGGTGCGAAGTGCTATTCACAATCCCTGGAGCGTGAAACCTACATAGTAGCCCTTTGTTGTTTTCCTCTAGTGCCTCCTGCAGGTTGTAAATTATTGAATGCACAGAAATAAAATACTTTGCAAACATCCATGGCTCCAAAAAAAGATTAATCCAAATGTTTTTTTGTTCCCTTGGTGCGGTAAGTTGAGTGCTAATTAGCAAACGTCAGCATGCTAACATGCTAAGCTAACAAACATGGTAAACAAACCGATGGATCATTATCAGCAGCTCTGCGACTGAAAAGCATTTTAGCATTTACGTGAGCGTCGACCCTGCAGAAAAACCCGCCGCACAAGTGAATCGTCTCTTTTACACATTTATTTCGAAACAGCACAAAAGTGTATGGCATTTCAGCAAGCAGACCACAACCATGGAAAAGAAAATGACATGAAATTTTCACTATTGAGCTATATAAATATGATATCATGACATATAAAAGATACAAACAAAAAAAAAAAAAAATCACTCATAGGCCATGAAGACTGTTTTTGAAACATACAAAAGAAATGTGAATACAGCAAGCACTGATTCCGTAGATAAAAAAAGAACCGTCTCAAAGAGATAAACATTTGTATTCATACACATTAAGACAACACAACCCCCACACTCTCCCTCTGCTTTGTAATTACAATGTATAGCTACCTCTGGAAGGGAATTCTTTTTTTCTTTTAAACTTCAAATTGTTTGGAAAAAAAGGGAACAGTACAAGTACAAATACTATACGTATTCACATTATAGCAAGTTACTAAAACCAGAACGCTTTCTTTTAGTGTAATTATATGTATTTACACGGCAAAACTCGTACACATATACTACTGGCAGGAAGCCTGACCTCTCCTCTTCTTCTAGCTTAAACGATTAACAACATCACACATTATTCACACTACACAGGTTACAGACGTCCGGTAACCTCGTCTCCTAATGATTCTCATATCATATCTCTGTTGCAGGTAAATCGCACCGTCTAGTAAGATTTCACGCAACCGACTCGCACAAATACCAACAGCAGTAATGTGTTTTGTATAAATAAATATTATAGCAACATAATAATCAGTGTCAAATTCTCCAAACACTCCCCTTCATGCTTCAGACTTCTTGAGATCTCGACCTGGGATCAGTTTTACCAGCCTCGCGTTAAGCTGTTAAGACTGATCTAATGCTGGGAATATTAGCATGGACTCGAGGCAGACGAGTATGAATGACATGAACGATGTTTAAATACAAAAATATCGGCACTACAGCTGTCAGGAGTACAGTGGCAGGTGTGTGTGTGTGTGTATTTAAGTGTGTTAAATTATAAAACAGGCAGGTGCAGAGTGAGACTGAAATGGCTGGACAAGACGTATGAGACACAGTATGGCTGATATATAAATGCTTTGCTTGGGTTGGGGTTGGTTGGTTGGTGGGGGGGGGGGTGTTCGAGAGCCTTTCCACTCAAGAGTCTATCACAGGTGTGTTTAGTTAAGTAACCAGTAACGTGATCAAACATGCAATTACAATTGCACAGAAGAGGTGCCATAGATAGAGTAAAACTGTTTATGGTGGCTAAAAAAAAAACTGCACAGGAAGCAGCTGATTCGTCTCAGGATCGACATTCATATTCTACAGCCCCTCCTCCCTCCACCGTCATGACCCTCGACTCCCTGTTGTAGATCTGCCAGTCTCGAAGGACCCGCCCCTCCTCTCTCTCTCTCTCTACTGGGGCTTGTCTGTTTTGTGTGCGGTGAGGAAGGCCATGCCGTGGGTCCTGAAGTGGGTGTTGAGGTCCGAGGCCTTGTCGAAGCGCCGCCCGCACACCTTGCAGCTCAGGTTCCCCTCCCCGTCCTCGCCCAGCCCCTGAGGGGAGGAGGCCGGCGAGCCGTCGGGGGAGCCGTGAGTGCGCGGGGTGCTGCGGTCGGCGTCGCTCTGGGTGTCCCGCACGCGGTGGGTGATGAAGCGGTGCCTGCCCAGAGAGCCGGCCGACGCGAAGCAGACGCCGCACTGCAAGCACTGGAAGGAGGCGGTGTCGGCCCGATGCTGGGGGATGTGACGCTGAAACTCCGCCCCGTCCTCGGTGGTGAAGCCGCAGGGGACACAACGGAAAATGTTGTCTTCCTCCTCCAGTTCGTTTGGTGCCGATGTCAATGCGACGGACGCTCTGGTCCTCTTTGCAGGACCTGCACCCTCGTCACCGTCCTCTGTGGTGTTTTCTTCCTCGTCCCCTGTTCTGCCGCCAGGAGGTCCGCCTTCACCGTCTTGTTCTGAGGAGCTACCTGGTCCTTCTCCTCCTGTGGCAGCACGCTTCCTGGTCATGGGGGGGCCCTAAGGAGATAAAAAAGGAGAGTGGCTCAATGTTTGCAGTGGTGTTGCACAATGCATCTGATGGAGCCATTTTTTAAAGGCCAGCAGAGGGCGCTGCAGGAGGGTGGAGTGCTTATTTAAAGAGCCACTGATGAGTTCAGGTGTGGCGCATACAAGAAACACTGTTTTTGACCGCAGGCTGGCGGTGTTCTCTTTGGAGTTTTGAATTTGGACATTAGATTTGTTTTTTGAATCAATAAATGGGTTGGCATATCCAACCAAAGTACATGATGTCTTGATTGTGGGGAAACGAAATAAGAAGCACGCCAAGGAAGCTGCGAGTGTAAACAAGCAACGGTGCGTCATCAGCATCTAAATGTGCAAAGTAAATTTGAATGCTGATGGAAACAAACGCTGCTGTCCAAACTCGGCTGATTCCATGGATCAAAAAATGGCCCAAAATGGCCCAATGGCCCAAAGAACTTCACTGTTTTTACTCACCTGTCCATCTGTGGTTCTGTGATGGAGCCGAATATGTTTGTCCAGTAAGAACCGACTGCCAAACGTGCGTTTGCCTTCTGTGCAATATCTGAAAAGTAATAATTAAACAGCTTTGATCACTTAATCCTGAGATTACACAAGATTAAAAAATTCTAAAAACAGACCAGACACATACTGAATGTGGAATTTTACACTGGGAACATCTGTCAGTTCTCTGTGCTCTCTGTGTGAAACTTAATCCGAATTACCTCAAAACCTACTTTACTATTTCTGTATTTGAGTTTCCTTTTCATTTATGAGCCATGATATCTGTGTAAACACACAATAAGATAATTAACCCAATTTATCAACCTAGTTCTAGTTATCGAAATGCCTAAGCTGATGCCAACCAATGAGGTAATTTTTGTGCAATTTTAACATTTAACACTTGAAATTATAGTTGAGGGTCAGTTTTTTTTTGTACACGAAAAAAACCCTTTTCTATTAGTGGAAAGCTTAAGTGACTCACTGGCAATGGAAGACTCTCTTGTTGCCCTCATGGATGACCCGCTCGTGACGTCTCAGGCTGGAAGACGTGCTGAACGTGCCTCCGCAAATACGACAGGGGAACTTTGGAGTTGGCAGCCAACGCATGCAGAGGGAAAGAGAGATAAGATAAAAAAGATATGAAGACTCAAACTCAAATATGCAACAGTAAAGACAGGAAATGAACAGAAGCCTTTTTTTCTGCTTTCAGGATCGCAGGATATTTTCCATCAACACAGATCAGTAGCTGGTTTAACAGTTAGCATCTTGTGCACTGAGACCGTGGTTTCCTTCATACCTGGAATCACACATTTACATTAAAAATTAAACATCAGAGGCAGTCGGTCCCACCTTGCCGTGCTCCATCTTCACATGACTCAGATAGTCGTCGTTGTCGGTGAAGGTGGTCTGACACTGAGGGCAGGTCCACTCCGTTTGAGGGGCGGGTTGAGTGCTGCCCCCCGCCGAGGTCGAGTGATTCCCCGGGGCCTCGTAGTCCTCATCTGCGTCGTCGTCGTCGTCGTCTTCCTCCTCTTCTTCTTCCTCTTCCTGTTCCCGTCCCCAGTCCTCTCCGTCGGAGTTGTCGGGTTTTCCGGAGGATTTGGATTTGAGACCAGAGGGACCGGATGTGTTGGCTGGGGTCGAGGCAGGGTTAGAGGCGTCAGACTGGGACTCTGTCTGTTTGGCTGACGGTCCTCTGTGAGCCGTCTGAAAAGGACAACAGAGAGGAAAGTTCAGTAGTGAAATTCATTAATTCATTAAAATACTTCAATATTTCAAGATAATCTAAATTTTTGAAAATAATGTTCTTGGTATAGAACTTAATACAAGGTCACCATGTAGGAACCTTGCTAAGGCCGATCCAAGAGATTGCTGTATGCCTTTGTTGACACCACATTCACTGTAGAAAGCAATGAATGGGCAACACAAAAAGGCAAAAAGCTAAATGAACCTCTGTGATCTCTGAATATTAATTCATCCAGAAACTCACCTTGATGTGCTCCATCATGGATCCTTTCTGGGCGTAGAGCTTGGTGCAGTCAGGACACTTGAACACATGCACCTTTTGCTTGGCTAAATGAGTGTCAAAGTGCATGTACAGCAAGGGCTTCTGGGTAAAAACTGTATCACACATCACACACTTGTAGATCATTCTGCAAAAGGACAAAAAATACATTCATACTTTAGGGATCAATTTTTTAAACAGGTAATCATGGCTCAAACATTTTGTCGAGACATTTCTGTACATTTTGGTTGTGAAATGTTCCACATCTGTTTTGGCAAAAGTGGCGCACATACTTGGCCTGTCCTCCAGTGAGTGTTGGGTGCTGGGTGCTGATGTGGCTCTGGGCACTGGGGGACGATTTGAAGGCCATGGGGCAGCTGGGGCACTTGTGGAAGACCTCGCAGTGAGCAGTCTGAATGTGGGACTTGATGGAGTTCAACCCGCCGAAGACGACCTGGCAGCTCGAGCATCTGGACAAGACGATGATACACAGAACTTTAAATTATGGCTCTGATGTAAAAACACATCTCCAACCCAAGGCCATGACTTCAGTTAAAGCTTTAATATGTGATCATTAGGCCAATCTTAGCATTCATATGATGTGATGTGATGTGATGACAAGCCTCCATGCTTTTTCACACCTGTATCCAATGCGCCTGGCAAAGTGCAGGCAGGCCTCCTCCAGGTGGGTCTGGAAACTGGCCTGCCGAGCGATGCCGCCACACTCTGGACAGACGTGAGGCGCTCTGTGTTTATGGATCCTCTGGTGGGCGGACACGGCACACGAGTTAGGCAGCATCATGGGAGGCGAGCATTGCGTACATGTCTGAAAGAGAAGAAAACGGACATGAAACAAAACTGTCAGTGAGCGACCACATTTGTTAATAGCAGATATGAGCATAATGAGACAAAAACTCACAGAGTTTGGAGCAGCTCGGATCTGCTGGAAGTGGGTGACCAGCTCAGCCTTGCCGGAGAATTGTGTTTGGCACTCTGGACATTTGAAGTTGTTGTACTGCAGCCCCTCGGCCTTCTTGCAGGGCAGAGGCATCAGTGCTTGCGGGCCTTGAGGTGCTCTGCGGACCGGTCGAGGCTGAGCTGCTGCCGGAGCTGACGCATCCTTCATTGGGCTGGAGTTGGCAGAGACAGCGGTGCCCCCAGTGGTGGTAGAGGGAGAGGAGACTGGAGAAGAGGAGGACGCAGAGGAGAGCAGGCCTGGTCAGCCACAGGTGGAAATCAGAGGAGACAAATGGTACATGGTCAATGGAGATGATCAGGAACGAACAATGGGTGTTTTTTTTTTTTGTTTGTTTTTTTAAATGAAACTAATCAGAATATTAACAGCAACAATTTTGGTAATCCATTAATAATTTGATATTTTTTAAGCAAAAAGGCAAAAATGATCTTTTGTCACAGTGAACTAAATATCTTTGGGTTTTGGACTGACGGTCAGCCAAAACAAGCAATTTCTGGACTTTGAGTTATGAGAAATCATAATGTTTTCTTTAATATATTTTATTATAAATGGACTGTGTTGGATTGGATTGGCGTATGACAAAAAACGTAACTTGATGTTGACTCCAAAACCATCAAATAGCATCACTAGAGGTGCAAAGTTAAGGAAGCGTATGGTGCCATGCCATAAAGATAAAAATGGATCAG
>JAQNCA010000008.1:7387687-7404084 GCA_029783725.1 Acanthurus tractus
TCCGGCCAAATCTTTAAAAATAAAAAAAAACTTTAAATTAATCGAAAAAAAAAATCCTTTTACTGTGACGAAATTTTGTACACAACTGTAAAAGAGTTTGTTGTAAACAACGATTCAGCACACTAACCCCCCCCCCAAAAAATAGAAAGTTTTTACAATATTTTAACATATCATAGTATATAATAAATAAATATAAAAAAAATGAAAGTAATATTAATACATCTATGTATTAGGATTGCTGCATAGTTGGGAAAGTAACAACTTCAATTATGAATAGGCCTTAAAGTAATGAAAAAGAAAAAGAAAAGTAAATATGTTCAAAGCCTGTCATACTTAAGTAAACCTCAAATAAAAGCAGCAAAACAAGTAATTAGCTAGATTTTTTAATTTAGTAAAACTTAAATTTCTTAAAATCACCACGTAAACTTATATTATGAATCCTGCATTCATGTTCAATTAGCCAATCTTTGGATGTGCTAAGGCATTAGCAGTATGAGGAAACCTAAACCAATTAAAAATAAAATTCTCATTTTGCTTGGTTACAGTACCTGCATAACACTTGTCACTGCAGCCCTTTGATGCTTTGTATGTTTAAAACTTGTTTCAAACTTAGGCATTTCACAGAGTAAAATGTTTATTTTAACTCTCTACACAGAAAGTATGAACTTGGTAAATAAACATCAGTACAAATGCCATGCTTTATATTTATCAGAATGATTACAAATATTATTGTGGAGGCAAACAGGAAATGTTATTCCTTGATTATTGTGATAAGTAAAATTGCTGTCGTTGTTCACTTGGAGTCACATGTACGCCATAGAACATTTCAATCAAAAAATGTCAATATTTAATTAAAGTTTTTATTTGTGACCTTTCCTTCACAATGTCATGCAGACCAGGAGCGCTCTCAAACATTTGTTTTTTGATTGCTGAAGTTACACACCCAACTATTACACCAACACTGCCCCCTGATGGACACTTTATTTATTACAACGTGATAATTTTATTGCAAGAAAGCTTTTTTCTCGTTCAAAGCTACTGATCGTTTTTTTCTCCGATGTGATGCCCAAAGGCCCACTATTTTAATCAACACCAGTATCATGCTTACACTATACTGCTTAACTAATAATAATAATCCTCCTTTATTTCATTCACTGTTTCTCAAACAAAAAACTGGCTACTGCATGTAAAGTGTGAAATCCATCCAGGAAGCAATTTGTCGGAGTTATAACAGTGAACATTTGAAATGGAAAAAAATGTTTCCTGTTATCTTGACAAAGCTTGGCAAAAAAACAGAGCTGTCAAAATAATTTTTGACTTCTGCTATTGTCATCCTCTCCCAACATAAACATAACAAACATAGCATGTCCTGTCCTCCTCTGAGTGTTTGTGACAAAGATCTGCAGGATACACAATATTTTTAGCTCAGCTTGTGCATTTCTAAAGCAGGTTAATACAAATAGGTTCTGAGCACATTAACCCAATCTAACTCCCTTAAGTTTCACAAAATCATCATTTTATCACTCACAGACACTTGTAATCATTTTGTCAAGTCTGACTTTGCATGTTTTTCTTGTTTCATCTTTAGCAGGCGTTTGCATTGAAATTGAATCCTGGCTCCTGGGGGACCTGGGGTGCAGTGTATCCTGGTTTTGGGTCATAGTTTGGGTTTGGTAGCTCGCTGTTGAAGCATGTCCAACGTCTGTCTCCAGTGTAACCGCAGCACTCATACGGAAGAGTCATTGTGGCGTATTCCTCCACACAAAACTGGGACAGGGCTTGTTTCCACTATTTGAAAAAAAAGAAGGTGTTTATTGTCTTGTTCTCCAGGAATCAGAGAAAAGGAAACCCCATCCTAATTAATTCTCATCAGTTTTAGATCACTCAGTAAAGTCTGTTTTTTGTAGATGTACATGCCAATTCTTTAAGAAGGAGGAAAATATATTTTGTTTTTGTCACCATTAAACTACCCTTATGAATCATCACAATACTCAGTTTTCTGAAACTGCGATAAGCTGTTCGCATGGTGTGTCTATTTGTGTTTGAATAGCAGGTAAAAATGTTTAAATACTTATATTTATGTTTTATGCCTACTGAATTTAGTGAGTGTTCAAAACACATAAATGCATTGTAATTTGAATGTAGTATTAATTTGTTTTGGGTTTTTTGGGGGGAATAAAAGTGTCATGCTATTAAAATGTATCCAAAACAATTGCATTCAGATAAAATATTCAGGCTTTCTGACTTAAATATCAACCTTATTTTTTTAAAAGAAAACACATGAAAACACAGGTACTTACAGCCTGTTGAGCACAGCAAAGCATCTGGGTGCTTTGTCCGCTGCAGCACAAACTGTACCATGACTCCAGACGGTTGATGGCTTTTCCAAGGCGGCGGAAGTGGCTGGCACCGGAGCGGGGGAAGAAGCTGTCTGGATACCTGGGACGACCCTGTCCATGATGACAAATGGCGGCGAGGTTTTGAGCCGTGGGACAGGCAGGTGGGAAAGGGATGTCAGGCTCATTCAGAGAGTTTCTGTGTGTCTCTGTGGAGGTCAGGCAATATAGAAGTTAGCAGTTCTGCAACTTAAAGTGTACAATAAGTATAAATGCTGAAAAGTGGAAATTACCTCCCACATTTGCACCATGAAGAGTCATCAGTGCAATTATCCAAAGTCCTGTGAGGCTTCCAGTCAAAACCATAGCTGTATTTTTTTGTTCCACTTAAAAAAGGCAGACTTTTCTCTAAGAAGATGGTCAAAGTTATTGTAACCGAAGCTGCAACAAGCTTTTATAAGTAAGACAAGTGAGTCTGTGGGCGTGAGATGCTTGGCAGTGGGGGTGGACGGGGTGAGGAGAAATGGTGGTTTGTGTGTTTGTGGGGGGGTATCATAAGGCTGGCAGCCATCAAGATAAACAGGGGATCTAAACTTTTGTGATATCTCATGTTGTGTGCAACGTGCAGAGAAAACTCAGAAGAGTATGTCATGACTAAGAACCCTGCAGTAAACCCATGAGACAGCAGAACACTTATCTCATTCTTCAACCAGCTGCATCCACATAACAAGATAAATTTTCCAAAATTATGAGCGCAGACGGACATATACAAGCACTGACCTTAAAGACAGTAGACGTACATAACTTTTTATTTATTCGTCTTTCTGCCAATACAATCAACATTACATAAAATGTATGCCAACAAATTACTGAATTAGTCTACTGGCTTTAGACCATTTATAAAAATCACAGGCACTTTGACCAGGAGCCAAACCTGGTATGAGGCACCTGGTGTTTTTTAACTGAGAGCAGACTGAATGCTACAGTGACCGACTATCACCTTTTAGAGTACAAATGTCTTTCCTACAACATCAAACCTGTTATTTCTTCATTCTGTTGCAAATATTAGTTACTAGCAGTTTGTTTTAAACCAAAATTCACATATATTGTTCTTTTAAGAAACAATATCCAATGCAACAAATGATTTAAAATACATTTTTTCAAAGTTTTTATTCAATGTTTTTTAAAAAATCTGCATTATCAAATGCTTTAATATATTGCTTTAAGTAATATTGTGAATAAGGGACTTTTAGAAAAGGGTATTTCTGCTTTCCTTTAGTAAAAGCTCCCTCACCACTGCAAGATCTAAAATCACATTTGAGCACAAAGCCTTCACCAGCTACATTTTTATGTTGTTTTCAGAATGATCAATGAAACCACATAAGTTTGCGTCTCAAAAAAGTGAAACTGTAGTTGAGCCTAACGATGAGAGACAGTTGTCAAGATGTCTTTCCCCCCCAAAAAAACACACATTTTGCCAGTCAACACAGGATGCAATAACATGAAGCACCTGTTTGACTGGCAATGGATGTGTTGCTGACTGGATGAAGTATGGGAGGAACATGGCACAGAAACAAAACAATTGCTTTTGCCAAGAATTTATCAGCTTATGCGGTAAACTCCCTCCATCCTGTTTTCAAAAAACTGGCTGAATGTGCCCTCTGTTATCAAAGGAAGGTTTGCGCTCAACAAAAATACTGAATGTCTTGTCTCTAGTTATAATCTGCAAACACTGCTTTGACTCGCTGTGAAGGAATGAAGGATGCATCACGCGCTAAAATCAGGGAATCGTTTGAGTTTTTCACTCCCTGAAATACAAACAGTGTATTCCTCATTTATTGCTTCTGCTTCCTGCATTTTGTTATTGAAGAGATGCAGTTTGACTGGAATTCCAAACATTTTTCCATCTACAAGTGGAAGTGTTTCAATTAAATTTAATCTTTGTTTAATTTAGATAACATAAATAAGCATGCGTCAGTTTGATTATTCTGTTGTTTGTAATTCTGATGTTTGTTGAAGTTTGACCTCAGAAATGAACATTAACATTCATTGACAAGTGCACAGGTATCACAGATTCAGTCTGTCAATATTCAAACTGATTGGATTTGTATTCTTCTTATACACTGTATGACTGTTGCTTTACCGAAACTAAGATTATGTTTCTTTGTTTTATTTACTATCTTAAAAAAAACAAATAATGACTAATTTCCCACAGTTCACACTTATCCTTCAGACTTGAAAAAATATGAAACATTATTATCAAAGAATAATTAAATATTAGTATAAAATCACCTATTGTTTGGATTGATTATACACCTAAGATAAATATCTGTGATGTAAATATTATTAGTTTCATAGAAGTTTGAAGAGTCTGAGCAGGAGGCTCAATAAACTGTTTATCTCATTTAATTTAGCAACACAGTCAGGAGAGAGCCTAGCGTATTTACATCTCAGGTGGTCTAAAAATAAAAATGTGATTATTCATGATCAGATAAGTATTAAAGAGGCCTCCATGTGAGAGAAAATGCTCCCACCTCTTAGGCACATAAACTAGATCATGATAAGTTGAAGCTTTGAAGATTGCAGCTTTTTATGAGATAAAAGTCATGTGACCAGTCAGACGGTGACTTGGCTTTCATACAGCCAGTGTGACACCTTCGCCCTGCTTGTCTTGTAATAATAAATAACAGACCTTAAATTTTTCAGTAAAAATAGTTCTGCTATAGCACCTGGATGCAAAAGTTTGATGTTGGGAGGATTTGATTTGTGTCAGAGTGTCACAAACAGTCAAAAATTGCAAAGAGATCACTTTAAACAGATATTTATTTATTGAGCACACAGTAAAACACATACCATATTACTTTGAGTGATTGACACAATGGAATATATTCACAGGAAAAGCAGCAATGAAGCTGAAAGTTGTATATTATTGCACTTATTAAAGATATGTCAGACAATTGTATTGTCTTAAAAATGTTACATTTTAAACACAGGAAAGGATTTGATTTACATGGATATATTATTCTCTTTGTAAACAAAAATAAGTTACAATCAGTGGCACTGTCACGCTTGATTTGTGCTGACTGATGCTGATCAATACAGTTGATGAAAAGATGGCAGGACTGTATTTTACTAATCACTGTAAAACAAAAACATAAAATAATTAGTCTTGTCATTAGATAAACATTTCTGCAAAAATAAACATTGAGTTAAATAGTAAAATTGTATTATCTACATATAAAAGTAAAATATTCAAAAGCATTCCTGGGCTGGTTTATCACAGTATATCTCAACCCCTAACCCTGTATTTACATTTGTGTAGTTTAATATCCTAAATGTGTTTCATCTGCAATTAACCTGATTGTATAATATCTAGTGTAATATTAATGCAAAAGGCTATGTGTTCAAAATTAGATCTCTTATAAAACAAAGAGTCTGAATTTTTTAAAACCTTGCACTCTGAGGCTTTAATTAAAACACCTACACTGTATATTTTGTATGCTTCGATTTAAAATGAAAACTTAAGCAACACTGTTTATTTCTGCTCTTTTATGTGCAAATAGCACTCATGTTTTAAAAGTAATATGACTTACCATGTTGGGAAATCAGGAGCTGTCCATTTCCCAATGTCTAGTGATGCAAACTCAATATTCAGATCATGAAGGGAAATCAGCACTTTCTCTCTTAGATTTTGCGTTGTGCTACTAGGATGGACGAGACTCCCACATGCCCCGCATGCCGAGTAAGCAATGTCGTCACTGACGCTCATTGTGAGTTCATCAGATGAACTGAAGGACAGCTGAAGGGTTGAATTGCTGTTAATATTCACTGTGTTGTTTAAAACCACCACATTTACATTGTTCTGGGAGAAAGTGGTTTGAGTCATGGCTTCTCCATTAATCTGTGAACACAAAGGGAACACATTATAGTATTTAATTAAGCTTTTAAAGTTACACAGAATAATGTTGTCACACAGACACTTACCCAGATGCCATGTTTATTGCTGAGTGTGATCATCATTTCATTAAAGTACACATACACGGCCAGAAGTGTGTTCACACCAGGACTGCACATCTGCAAATTCACCACCACCCTGAACCAGTCCGATGTCTGGGATTGGATGCAGTTCTGGATAATCTCATAGTATCCTTGTGATGTTATGTTACCACTTTGACCGTTAAATGCAGTGAGGGTCCCATTGGAGTCCAGCAAGCACTGCTGAATGTAGCAGCCCATCACGCCATTCTTGACCATGCAGCTCTCGTTGGGGTCACATGACATGTTTCTGGACAGAACGACTCCAGAGGTCTGACAGGTGTTAATCCTGTTACAGTCATCAGTTATAATGGTCTGTCCAATCTGAAAATTGATAAAAAATACATAATAACATAAATGCAAAAAGACGTCACAATATGCTTTATATTATTTTAACTAGTTAACAGTGTGTTATGTTGTTGGGGGTATGTAAATGTTCCAATTTTTAAAAAAAGCCATGCTAGCAGCCTGGGGAAGTCGAACGTGAGCTAAATGCTAACTTCAGCATGCTAACATAATCACAGTAACAAGGCTAACATGCTGATGTTTAGCAGGTAATGTTTATCTTTTTTCCCCAACATCTTAGATTTGCAGATTAGCATGCTAACAATTCCTAATAAGCACTAAACATTAAAGGCACATCATGTAATTGCTGCTACTCTGTCTCTCCTTTAAAAACAGTGAAAACAAAAGATGAAATTTGATGATTTTTGTGAAGTAGTATGGGATTTGTACATTTTATAGTTAAACAATCACCACTGTGGATAAATAATCTCCTGTATTATATTTTAAGGGTGATATATTTAAGTTTTATTTGTGTTACATTTAGTCACAATTACCGACTTTACTTATTCTCTTTCCATAAATATAATATGAAGTTGTGTTGTGCTGCTGAATTTGGGTACTGATAGTCTTGCAACAAACTCTAAATAAGGATCAAAAATGCTTTATTAAAAGTCCAAGTTTTATAATAAAGTCTGAAAACTACAGCTTTGTCGTCTTCTCACCTTATAGGTTTGTCCATTGTAATAGCAGCTGCAATCATCAAAGGGCACACAGCCAGTTCCATTGAAATAGAGGCCATCATCACAAGCACAGCCCTCAACACAAGACGTGCTACAGGTGCCAGTTTCATGGAGACCAGGACATGTAGAGGAAGAACAAGGCAGCGTGCAGGTTTCATAATGACTGCCGGCACTGCATGCAAAAGCTGTAAATACAAAAACAGGACATTTGTAGTTTTGTTTCACAGTAGATACACAAAAATATTAAGTTGAAGTCAAACAGTAAATAATAAAACACTAAATAATAAAAATGTGCAGACTCACGGCAGAAAGACGAACTTCTCCAATTCTGAACCTGTGCACCAAAGTCTTGGCAGTCAAGCATATATGCAGCAATACTGTGACACAGCATGGTTTGATTATCGTTATCCATGCAAACATCATAGACACAATCTCTGAAGTAGGGGGCAGGGTCGATTACACTCTGGCAAGCAGCGAAGGGACCTGAGGAATCGGTGATAATGGCGCATTTTGCCTCGATTGCAGCTATTTCAGTTTCACTGCATGTGGGGCAGAGGTCACCTCTGCAGCCATCTTCACAGACAACCCCAGGTACGGGCAGCAACCACGCTGCTGCAAAGGTCTGCGTGTCTGTGGTCATTGTTCCATCTGGTAGCTCAAACCCATTCGTGTTGGAGTCACTATAATTGCCACACAGGCCGCAGGTTCTGCCCCAGTAGTTTCCAGGGACTGTGACAGTGACGTGGTAGACCAAATCGTAAGTGACCCTGAGGCCAAAGTCTGTAATAATGACATCATTAGCACCCTCCTGATAAACCTGCAGAGTGCCATTTAGGAGGCTTTGTGGAAGGTGATGTATGACCCCATTTATCTGCAGACAAAAAAAAAGTTTTGATCAAGCATAATTTCCTCAATTTTGACATTAATTTTCTTTCATTCAATTGTAATAATTTTAATATTTAATTTGTGCTCATTTTGTCAATACTTTTATATGCATAGCTTTTAAGTGCACATAAGTTAAGCTTTATCCTATATCAGATAATATTTGTTATAGTTTCATCATCAAGACCAATTCAAACATTGTCCTTCTAATACACATGGAATTAGGCAATGATGATGTTTGTGACTTACCCAGACCATGTTAACTTCATTCCTACGAAGGACCACAACGGTATCGTAAACCTCTACTGCGACAAGTTTGGTCACGGAGACGGTAGGATCAGCAGACAAACGATACCACTTGTCGTTCTCCACGGCCACGGAGAAGTCGGTGAGCTGCGTGCCATTCAGGTGGCAGCTTTCAGCTGCGATGTAGGTGCAGGTGCCTTGGAAGTTATAGGTGCTGTTGTCAAAGGTGTTGTAATGTGGGTCTCCAGAGATGGAGCAGACCCCTTTTCTACTTGATTGACATGACCGTACGTTATTTGTCACCACACACTGCTCGTAGGGACCGCAGGGGGACTGCTGACACTGCACCTACAAGACAAACATGGCTGCTTGATCATTTTTGAATATTTTGTCATTTATTTGACAGTGAAGAAAAGAGTCAATTCATCCACATTTAATCAGTATTTTTTTAACTTTCAAATGGGGGTCACAACTCTTCCTTCTTTGGAATGGTTAGTTAATTCCCCCAACCACAATGTCTTTTATCAGTTATGAAAAATGATAGTAGAAGCAACTTGTAATAGAAACAATTCAAGTTCAGTTTTAGTGTGTATAAATAATGTCAAGAAAATAGCTTGTTTTTTTGGCTTTAATTACTTTGACTCTATATTTTCCAATGGTCCTCCATCAAGTATAGCAAGTAAAACTTGTTTCATCTTCAATATGCTTATCTTTTTTCAGACTAGATAAAATACTGGATATACTGGATACTTGATAAATTGTGAAACTACCTATGAACCGAATGAGCCAAATGTTGTAAAACAATTGTTCTAATCATTAAATATGTTTTTATGTATCACTATAATTGTAATCCAGCCAGTTGATAGCATTTTAAAATAATTGTTTATGCTAACAAATTTTCCTGTGCTGACCAGAGCAAGTTGACCCGTTAGTTGAAGTACACAGACCAGAAAGGGATTTTTTTTTGGTCTGTGTTGGGGTCAGTTAAAAATACCTGCATGTTTATGTTACTAGGTTGCTTGAAAAATGATTTGTGGGTTGTGATCCTCTAATTACAATAAAACAAAGTAAGTTCTTTCTTGATTACTAGGTTAAAAATGAACTGTGCATACAATTAATTAACACAGACAACATCATGCAATCCCTCTCAATTCTCCTCATCCTTACTGTGCCGTTGCAGGTACATTGTGTCTGGCAAAGGGCGTCAGAGTAGAAGACCTGTCCATACTGGTAATACTGGCCATCAAAAATGCAGCCGCACTGGTCTGCAGGCACACATTCATCTCCGCTCAGGAGGTAACCTTCATCACAGACGCATCCCTCCATGCACTGAGCTCCACAGTCCAAAAGTGTGGAGTTTGTCAGACAAGATCCGAGGCAGTTGTTGGTGCAGAGCTCATAATGGCTGTTTGATGGACACTGGCCCTCTGGAAATGAGACAGGATCAGACTTAAGGGTCAAGAAATCCACAAGAGAGTGTCTTGATTGACCTGATAACAGGAGATGTCCTTACCACACATCTGAGCCGACCTCCATGAGTAAACTGTGGCACCTTTAAGCTGGCAGGCGGCAGTGTAGGCAGTCAGAGTCTTGCACTGCATGTTCCCGCTGCCTTGGTTAAGACAGACATCGTACAGGCAGTCGTTGAGGAAACCTGCAGGGTCGACAATGGACTGGCATTCACGGAAGGGGCCTGTGGGGTCGCTGATGAGCCCGCAGTAACTGCTGCTGTTGTATGTGGCTCTCTGGGTGGCGTTACAGACGGGGCAGGGGCTGGTGCAGCCGTTTACGCAGCCAGGGGTGGTGGCGACGTTCCAGCTTTGACCCAGATCCTGAGGAGTGGCGGCTTGTTCACCATTTCTCATCTGCATGTCGTCGTTGGGGTTCAGGTTGTAATTGCCACAAAGGCCTTGCATAACGCCCTTGTATGCACTGGGAATGATGACAAACACCACACTGTTCCAGTTGTAGTACACTTTCACTCCAAAGTCTGTTTCGATTACAGCAAACCAGCCACTTCTGTGAATATTGAGCATGTTGTTGTCCAGCGCCAAAGGGAGGTTATGGAGCTCGCCATTAACCTGATTGAAATAGAAAAAAGCTGATAAACTTGTGATCATTTAATGAAGCATACACAGGACAGCTGCAATGATTAGTCATTTACTCAATTAGGTGATTGGTAGGAAATTAATTTGAAAAAATTTTATTACTCCATACAAGGAATGGAAAATATCGTTTTTCTATAATGAAACTTTAAGACCTGATGTTGGCTTGTATGTTTCTGCCAATCACATGTTACATTTTGTGTTTCTGCAGTTAAGGTCTGGTTAGTGAAAGCACAAAACTGACTTGGTCAGGGTTAGGAACGGATAATTTTTTGGTTTAAAATACCTATTTTTTCACCACAAACTCAACTGCAGTTTTCCTTAAAAATGCTCCGATGCATCAAATATGATCGTAAATTTAAGTTATTTTTTAATGAAAAATGTCACAATCAATCCCTCCAGACTTTTTTTTTTTTGTCTAAACAGCATTTTGAACTGAACATATTTGAGTTTTAGACCACTGTTAAATTTCCAATGACATCACATTGGCTTTTATGAAAATCCCATAGACATGTTTTAGTATTTCCTGGTGTTTTATAGTCCAAACAATCAATCAATGGATTATGAAAATAATCTGCTGATTGAAAAATGGAAAAAAAATCATTAGTTGCAGTTCTACATATTGGCTATAAAGTTTTAAAATAAGTTACCACAACAGTTCCAGGTTGTGTTTTGTTGATGGTAATGCTGTATCCGTTCACACTGACTTCCACCAGCTGGACAGCAGAGCCAGACTTCTTATCTTGACCACTGTTCTGCAAAACAACACTGAAATGCTCCAGGCTGGTTTGATTGGAGACACCAGCCATCTCATAAGCACAAGTGCCCTGGAAGTTGTAGGTCTCCCCATCAAAGGTCTCAAAATGTGGGTCACCAGATATCATGCAAGTGGCATAGTCAATGGGATAGCAACCTCTGATCCCCCCCACCACCTGGCAAAGCTGCCCAGAGGGGCAGCTCGTCTGCTGGGAAGACAGATTTCCACCAGCGGAGCACGTGTAGCGTTCAGTGCAGCTCTCACCGCCAAAAAAGGAGGCTCCGGCCTCCACATAGTATCCCTCATACACACAGCCACACTGAGCTGCGGTGACACACTTGGTGCCACTGAGTACAAAGCCGTCATCGCACACACATGTCTCCACACATGTGATGTTGCAGTTTGAGGAAGCATTTAGATTTGCACATGTTGCTGGACAGCCACTCCCACAAAACTCATAGTGGCTGTTTTCTGGGCATGTTGGTACAGCTGTGTGGAAAAAGACAAATATAGATTATCAGTTCAGATTTTGTTATTCACATTTATTCAATTAGATCCTTTACTTGAGAAGAAGTACTAAAACTACACTTTAAAAAGACTAAAATAAAAGTAGAAGTCCTGCATCAACAATGTAGCAAGTAAATAGAAGTGTAATCAGGGAAATCTACTAAAATAGAAGTTTTCTCAAATGACCCCTGTGACTGTTACTATACTGTGTATAATATCATTGGTTTATCATTGGGATTATTATGTTGATTAAAAAAAAACAGTAATAAACTTTTTTTTTGTCAAATCATAATTCAAACCTTTAAATACTTGACAACAATAGTTATTATTCTAACAAATAGAATATTAATCATAAAAGAAATTAGAAGTAGCAAATCCTCAAAATTTTATGGCTGGACTTGAACTACTACATGCAGCGCTGGAGTCAGTGTGCTTTCCTCTGCTGCATTGATTGATTATTTATGTTTTCATAACTTTGCTGCACTCACAGCATTGTGAAGATGTCCTCCAGTCGGGAACTTTGGCCCCAGATTTCTTGCACATGTAAGCAAAGCTTTGAGCAGCGTTGCAAAGATACGTGTCCGCAGCTTCACCCCTGCAGAGGTCAGTCAGGCAGTTGCTCACAAAGTCGTCGCTGCTGATTTCAGGCTGACAACCTACGAGTTGATTTAAGTCTTGCACAATGGCATTACAATAGAGGCGTTTCTCTAATTCCTCAGATACACTGAGAGGACAGTTTTGAAGACACGTGCCAGCACACGGATCCTGGCAATAGGCATCGTCTGAGGCACCCGAGACCTTCCAACTCTCCGCCAGTGCTGCCGGACTGCTGGCCACTGTGCCATCAGGAGTTGTGAGATCATCATCGTTTCGGTTGTTGAAGTTGCCACACAGGCCGCCAACACTGCCGGCAAAACTGTCTGGCAAAGTCACGGCAAGGTACCTGTTCCAGTCGTAGAGCACGCTGAGGCCGAAGTCTGTGTCGATGACGACATACAGACCCACCTGTGAAAGTGTCACCTGGCCATTGTTCAAGCTGATAGGGAGATTCCATTGTTGGTAGTTCACCTGGAAGGAAGTCAATTACATTTCAGTGGCACGGCACGTTTTATACAACAATGTAAAGATAAGAAGGTCACACAAATGCCAAACAGCTCAATATATCTTTAAAATCAGAAAAAATTAAATATGTAATATGTAAATATATATATTTTTTTACATTTTCCTCTTTACATAATTAGAAATAAAATGCTGACATCCTTCTCTTTTCTGTAATTTTGAATTAAAAATAGTCATAGTGGGTCTAAAAGGACAAATTACATCTTCAAAGGTCTACAAAAAAAAGCAATGTCTTTTTTTCTGGATTGGACATACAATACATCTGTTTTCTATTTCAGTCACATTTTCTGCAAATGTTATTTCCCAAAAGCCGTTTCAAAGCTTTGTCCACATTTTTTTTTGTTGTATTTATTTATTTGGTGGTGTGGATGTTGTCAAATGTAGATATATTGAATCTATACACTTTATTTCATGCTTTTATCTGCCAAAAAACACCATAGTGTGTGTAAAAATCTCTACTTTTAACCCAGACTATTTTTAGAAATGCATCAGTCTGTAAAGATGACGATATTCAGCATTCACATAATACTAATGCACAAAAAATGATGGAATAACACTTGAACACAATCGACTGACTCACCCGAACAATACCAGTCTCAGACTGAAGTATTTCAATGTTGAACCCGTAAACATTGACAGTGACGCACCCAGTTGACGTGACCTCTACGTTGGGGTTGTTGATGTTCCTGGTCTCCACCTCAAAAGCAGGAAGGGTCTCACTTACATGGCTGTTCTTGGCGAAGGTGTAGGTACAGTTACCCATGAAGGTGTAATAACTGCTATCGAAGGTGGAGTAGAAGTTGCCCGTCACCCAGCAGGTGCTAGACTGTGGTGGTAAAGGGGTTGGTACTCCTCTGCAAAATCCTGAAGAAAAATATAAAATGTATTTAAAACAGTTCAGGGTGACGGTTTTCATATTAATAGTTGCTTTGCATCTTTTGTTTTTAGAAAAGTGAATTCAGCAAACATCAGATGCAGATATAACTTTTATAACTTTTGCCAATGTAAGTTTGATTCTGCAAAAGATCAGTATGAGCATGTGCGTCAACAACTGCACATTTACATCCATCAAATTCTACAGCTTTATTACATGTATAACAATTCAATTCATACGGTTGCTTAGATCTTAAAAAGATCTTCAAATAAATGTTCACAGTCTTGTCTGTAGAATATTTTTTTAATTACTCACCTTTTGTTGTGATCTAGTTCAACTCACACTGTAATATCTTTCTAAAAAATTACACTATGGAATATAAATTATTGTTATTTTTAAAGTTTAGATAATGACTTACCACACAGCAAAAGAGCTGAAAAGATTTGAAGTGACAGCCCCATTTTTTCACTGGAGAGGACCTGAAAGCGCAAACAAATAAGAGTTTTTAAAAATGGATGTAGTCAGGAAAAATGTACATTTTTTATATTAACACATCTTGGTGTAAAGATGTCTATGATGTCTATAATGTAACAAGTCTTAAGTAATTTTGTCTCCTCAGTTTATATTGACATAGGAAACAATAAACAAAAGAAAATAATGTATTTAATTTTTTAAAAATGGGATATTTTCAGCAATTTTCATATTAGCATCTAAAAGAGAAAAGCAAGCAAAAAATTCACAGAAAAAACTTATTTGTTCCCTTTTACAATATCAACTTAACATTAAATATGTAAGTCAGTTCTTGCTAAATGAGAAGAAACCCATTAATAGTACTGAATATACTTCAAATAAAGAAAAAGAAAATTAAAATTAGTAAATTATTGTGTCAGATATTTAAATCATTCTCACCTGAGCTGGTCAGCAGGCATTCAATGATTCCTCTGCTGGATGTGAGGATGTTTAAATACTTTCTGATCTCCACGGTTTGACCAATCAGCTTCTGGATGGCTTTCCGTGACTTATCACAAAAGTGAGCAAATGCAGCGTCACGTGACACAAATTTTTTATCATCAAGTCTTTGTTGATATGACTGTTAATGTTAAACATAATAAATCTACATGTCACAAAAGAGTTCGTTTAAAGGAAGATGGTACACGGGGAAAAAAACCCCAATATCTATTAAAGAGGAGACTGAGTCTGCAGTGCAGTGATTTAATACAGATCAATATAAAATTATCCTTTCTCCCATTGTGACTTTTATCCTTTTTTTTTTTTTTTTTTTGGATTAGCGCCCATCGATATGGCTTTGCTGTGTTACTGTAACACATTCAATAGATGTGATTTATTTGTTGACACGTGTGGTCACCACCCACGAGAATAATTGGTGGGTGTGAGTTGTTTGAATGCATAATTCAAAGGACTCCCTCGATGCTATTGTGACTATATCACAAAGATCGAGTGGAGCTATTCTCTGCCATACATATTTTGATACGGGGGTGTTTTTTCGCCATTGTACAATTTCTATGTTTCTATACAACATAAAGATATCTGGATTTTATCAGATGATTTTATTTAATCTGCAGGATTTCAATGCAAAAGGTAAAGATATCTTTGTTCACACATGTTGGTGGTTTGATTGATAAGTTCTAACATAGACGAAATTATACAACCCATGTTACATGCACGTGCAGTTTAACTCTTACAGCAGTGATGCAGAAATTTCCCTATAGTGTTATTTCTGTTTTGTGTCATTGAAAAGTGCAAGTTAACACTGAGAAGACAAACAACATTGACCTTCTTGCAGTCATCCAGGAATTTGGATTTGAACTGGTCCAACAGCTGCCTATAAATAGAAGAACAAAGGCAAAAACAAGCTGGACAACTTTTTAAAAAAATGACTTTTCAACTGGCACGCTAGCCAAACAACTAAGCCACACACACATACTATATAAACATAAATATTGAAAAAAAGCAGAATTGTTGCTAATTTGAAGGAATGGAAGATCATATAAAAACTTTGTCACTTAATGTGACTGAAAGATTAAAGCAAGCTGCAGAAGCCCTCATTAACCCGCATGTGTTGGCCTTAAAATGTGGTTTTCCTCTTTCTGCTTCTGAAGCTTTTATCTGATGGCCTTAAATAAAATGCTCTGTTTTGCTATGAGTTTTGTCTTAACAAACACTAAAAAAGGTAACAAGTAGAAAGTTGCATTCCACTGTGCAACAAACAGCTGTACACAGGGCAAAAGAGGACGGGCGGTTCACAACAATCTGCCTCTCCGAAACCTCTGACCTACGATTATCATCACATGGTAAACACGGAGCAAATAATAAGAATTGTATTATATTTATTCGTTGTGTAGTCATATAATTTGTAATCAGATAATCCAGATAATTGTCAAGTGCCACCCAGGCCCACTTATAGTCACGTGCTCTCCTTTTGGAAACCCTGTTTACTGAGCTACCTCTTGTTATTACTAACAATTTTTTGGGGGGGGGGCGCAACCGAGT
>JAQNCA010000008.1:7409702-7421632 GCA_029783725.1 Acanthurus tractus
GCCTGACCTGCAGCCGTGTCACCACCCCGGGACTCGCCCAGCAGGAGGGAGGGCGCTTCTACAGCAGGGAGGAGGAGGAGGAGGAGAGAGGAGGAGAGAGGTGAGTGGACGCAGTTATGCCAACAAGCCGATTATTGAAGGTTATTGAGCCCTCTCTGTCAACGTGCGTCCGTCCTCTCATGGTCAAACAGACGCGAACACACACACACATCGGGAGCTGAAGTTTTTCTTTTTCAGGAGCAGGTTTCATTCATCACAGGACGCCACTTTTTGAATGGACGCGGCAACTTTGCATGGATTTGCATTTTGAGAGAACTCGTGCGGAGGAAGTCGTTGTGTTTTTTTTAAAGCTATACACAATTTTGACACTTGTGATGTGAATGTGATACTTTAGCCAAAAGTAACGTGGTTACCAGAGTTTTGTAGATGCTGTGCTGCCACTGTTTTATATTATACTATTATTATATTATTTATTAATGCTTCTTTAGTTGCATGGTGTTTTATCTTAACAGCCTGCTTAAAAGTGAGCATCTTAGTTGTTTTTTTGTTTGTTTTTTTTCAAAAGGAAGTTAACACTAAAATAATGCATCACATTGAAATGGCAGCTGCAGTAAACTTTATTGGTAAGTGAACAATCAAGACCCTTTAAGCCAAGTCGCAGGGGCCACTAGAGCCCTTTCTTCATCGTCCAGTTTAAAGTGCAAGGTTTGGAAATGACCAGCACCCCCAAAAGTGCAGATGAACAGCCAAGCATCAATGAGAGCCCGGTGCACAAACTGGATACACCTCGGTACCGCAGCTGGGGCAGCCTCCGCTTCTCGAGATGGAGAAGTGGCTCCCAGAGGGCGAGCTCCCCGACTACCCCATCCCCGAAGACAGACAAGAGGGCCGATGTGACCAAGACCCTCTTCTCCTTGGTCAAGACTCACAATGACGACTACACAGCAGATCCAGATGGCCTGCTGGACACCAATGTGGACAGTGATGGAGGTGAAGATGAGGTGCCACAGGACCACTCCACCTACTTCCAGAGGCAGTTTGGATCCATGCTGCAGCCGGGGGTCAACAAGTTCTCCCTGCGCATGTTTGGCAGTCACAAAGGTGTAGCTGCTGAGCAGGCCAGGGTCAAGAGCTTTGGAGTTTGGATCATCCACCCCTACAGTGACTTCAGGTAATGATGAGAACAGGTTATCCTTAGATTTTCCTCACCTCAGTTTCTGCTCGTGGAAAATTTTACACTATTTTTGTACAGAATGCCTGAAAAAACAGAAGTTGGTAGCAATTTGCAGACAAAGATGTCCCAATTTCTCACTGATCTTTCATAAATTTCCCTTGAAAGCATCCACTTTTCATTCATCCTGCAGCCTGTGACGGTGCTCAGGTCCATTTTTTTTCCAAGGACAGACTGCAGTGCAGCAGCTGATGTCATGGTTCCTTGCACATGATAAGACGATGAAGGGATTTGATTAGTGATACAGTTTATAGGACAAGATCATTTGGATTAATGACATCACTGGTGACTCCCTTCCTCCTTGTTCATTAAGAGGAGAACTACTTTCATCGACACTGATACCTTACATGACCGAATATGTTCTATTTGAAAAAAATCCAGTGATTAGTAGTTTTAGTTTGGCCTTGTTTTTGCAGGCTTTGTCAGAATATACAGCTATTGGGGGCTTTTTTGAATGACAACTTCGCGGTGATGCCCAAGCAATCTGTCACCATCAAATTTAAACCATTTTTAAACATCAGGACTATGCCAGACAGGGAGGATAAACCCGTGCAGGGGGATTATTGCCCATAAGAATCCCTATAATTCCAATCTTGCTCTATTATGCAATAATACACAGACAGCTGAGGGGGGATTACCGAAAGGCCTGCTCTCCTTATACCGTATGCTCCAACTTCCCCTTTAAAATGGATGAGTTGGAACAGCACGTTTTTGGCACTCAGAAATCCTGCTTAGGGGTTAAGGTCAGATAGCTGGTTCTGTTTAGCATTTTGAATCCAATTTGACGATGGTAAATAAGCAAATCTGTTAATCTCAGTGCCATGACCCTCTTATTCGACCTACATAATCTATACAGAGAGAGAAAAAGAGAGAGGAAGACACCTTCTTGACTTTTAGGCTGAGGTAGAGGACAAAAAGGGAGGAGAAAAGGTTCCTCACTTGAATCCAAAGTTGGTATCACAGTAATATTTTATGGTATGTTTTTACCAGCTTGTGCTTTTCCATTTTCTATCATAATGCAATATTAGAAACTGAACGCCTCAAGATAAATAGTTGGTGCCACTAATTCTCCACTCAGGTTCCATTAAATTATTGCAGAAAAAGGCAGTGCAGCCATTAAATGAGCATAAGTCAAACCTCATATGGTGGAAAATGATGTGGAAATAGATGGAAATGTGACGTTTCTGTCAATTCCAGGTATTTTCTTCACAGGTAAATGGACATAATTGTAATTATTATGCAAAATTATCGCTGTCAGCTCCATTATGTGTGATCAGGCAGTTATGCACTTGCTGTGACAGGTCTAAGTGGTGTTAGATTAAAGTTTAGAAATCCTATTATTCAGAAAAAAAACTTGAATGTCTTTACAAATTCCAATGGCAAACCATCCAGTATTTTACTCTTTTGCAATAGAGGAAAAATCAGGGGATCACCAAAGTCATTACAATTCATCATCTGAGGACCATGAATGTCTGTAGACACTTTAACGGCCATGGGTCAAATAGTTGTTGAAATGTTTCAATCTTGACCAATACCTCGCATGACTGAAAGGGTAAACAAAGGAAAAATTCTCTGTAAAGCAAATATGTAACTCGTGAATTTCAGTTCTTTGTCAGACCTCCTCAGTTATTTCCAACCTGTGCTGCTTTGAGAAGCTACAAACTAAACTTAGTTGATTCAATCCTGGACTCAGATTCATTCATTCAATACAAAGCTATCGAGCCACATTCCTACTGTTCCACCCTTGTTGTTATTAATGCAGCATAATTAATTCTTCCTCTCTCTCACACACTCATACTTGAGCACACGCACACACACACACACGTCATGTAAACAGCTATAATGCCATCCAGAGTCTTTGGTGGGGTTATTAGCAGCGAACATTCACTAATCTGTTGCAACATGAGAGGAGACGATAAGTAGTCATGTAAACCAGCGTGTCGACACAGAGGACGTGGACGCATGAGAGGGATAAACGTGAATGAGAATGAGGAACTAATCTATCAGCTCCTCTGTCTCTACACTGACCAGCTATAGAACGAGGCTACTTTCTCACAGGGTTCATATTGCTTAAGGTGACTGTAATCAAAAATAGCCTGGTTCATATTCTGTTCCTATGCTGCTGTAATACAAGAGAGACTGCGAGCAAAAGAGAAACCCAGAGTGATTGACACTTGATGGAAACAATCTGTAAGGAAACCTAAACCGTGTATCCCTGATGTGTACCGAGACACTGGAGACCCAGAGGAAAATGGGACTTGTGTACCATGAAGCAGACAGCGATGAGTGTAGCTATGAACAACCCAGACGTCTGGGGTTCGACATCCTAAAAAGCAGCAGACTGTGCATCAGACATTTCCAGTAGTGACATTGCCTTTCCTTCATTGTCCTCTTTGATAGCACGCTGAGCCTCATGAGGTAAAACTCATACATTTTTCATGAGAGGGATTCCTCCTGTGACAGGAGGTGTTATGAGAGTAAGGGGTTACTCAGAAATGGGTCATTCCCAGAGTGACGCACTGTCCCCCTGATTGGATGACTTTACTCAACCTTGATAGCTCTCTTGATGGCATTATGGGATATATGAATACTGGCTTATAGTTTTATGTATTAGAAGATCAACACAAGTCTTGCATCCATCCTCTAAAACCCACTAATTTACATGATGAAACTCATTTAATTCTTAAACAGAAAAAGTTGTGTTTTATCAAGTATTTTCTGTCAGGGTCACAAAAAGGGATTCAAACGCAAAGACCTCATCTTTTATGTCTTCTATGTCTAGCTCCTGTCAAGTTATCAATAAACCGTTATGAACACTGGCTGCACGTATATGCAGCTGCATCTTTGTACAGCAGAATAAAAAAGCTCATACTCCTTTTTCATCCAGGTTTTATTGGGATCTCGTGATGCTCCTGTTGATGATGAGCAATCTGGTCATTTTGCCCTGGGGAATCACCTTCTTTGAGGACCAGAACACCATGCCCTGGATCACCTTCAACGTCTTGTCTGACACTCTGTTCCTCATGGACCTGGTTTTCAATTTCCGCACCGGCATCGCAGGAGAGGACAGCCACATCATCCTGGACCCTAAAGAAATTCGCATGCACTACCTCCGCACCTGGTTCCTGGTAGACTTCATCTCCTCCATCCCCGTCGACTACTTCTTCCTCATCGTCGACCTGGAGTCCAGGCATGAATCTTCTGATGTGTACCGCACTGCCCGAGCTCTCCGCATTGTGCGCTTCACCAAGATCCTCAGTCTGTTGCGTCTTCTGCGACTGTCTCGCCTCATCCGCTACATTCACCAGTGGGAGGAGGTAAAAGATGGAGAGGAGGATGGGAAACAAACAGGAAAACAAAGCACATAGTGACTTACATGACAACACACAACAAAAATCCAATGTTTTTCCAGTTTTATGTTGTTTTTCACCTCAGTGCAACTTTCTCTCTGTCAGATTTTCCACATGACTTATGACCTGGCCAGCGCTGTGGTGCGAATAGTCAACCTGATTGGCATGATGCTGCTGCTGTGCCACTGGGATGGCTGCCTGACCTTCATGGTGCCTATGCTGCAAGACTTCCCCTCGGACTGCTGGGTGTCCAAGAATAATATGGTGGTGAGCACAAGTTCATTAATACATGCCCGTTTACAGCCTTATGTTATGTTTAAACCTGGAAAATCTTTATACACAGATGTTATTCATGTTTCATGCTAATTAAGTTTTGATGATTATTTCATTATGATTTCAATTTTTATTCTAAATACATGTTTGTATGTGTTGTATAGATTGCTCACTCCTGTGGCATTATGGGAAATGAGAATATTGACAACAATCTCTCTGTTTGTTTAATAATGATGATGTAACAGCCAGCAGGTGGTTAGCTAAGCTCAGTGCAAAGACTGAAAATGAGGGAAAACCGCAAACCTGGCTCCGTCTCATAAACCAACGAGCCTCATTTTTTAAACACGCAATATTTTGTTTGTTTAAACCACAAAGAAAGTGTTGAAATGACTCTGATCTGATTTATATGCCTGAGACTACTTCCTGGATTCTCCTTTGGGCATTCAGGCTAGCTGTTTGCTGTCTCTGTGCTAAGCTTGGCTAACCAGCTGCTTATTTTAATACTGTACAGACACAAGAAAAGTCTTCTTCTCATTCTTCTCATTAACTTTTGATCAGAGAGTGAAAGCATATCTCTTAAAATGTCCCTATGATAAATACCAAAATACACTGACTCCAGGAAACCTTTTGGAAATAATTAGGAGACCTTTATCCGTAACCACAAACTATGCTAAATGTATGTCAGTGGTATTAGCCAGATCAAAGTCTTTTTTTATTAAAACAACATTGCCTTGTCCTCTCCATTTGTTTCAACCTTTGTCAGAACTCAACTTGGCACCTACAGTACTCATATGCCCTGTTTATGGCTATGAGTCACATGCTGTGTATAGGATATGGCGCCCATCCTCCAGAAGGCATGAGTGATGTTTGGCTCACCATGATCAGCATGGTTGTTGGGGCCACCTGCTACGCCATGTTCCTCGGCCATGCCACAAACCTGGTTCAGTCCTTGGATGCATCGCACCGCCAATATCAAGAGAAGGTAATCATCTCTACACGGACTCGGAAAGATTAACCAACGAAAACACTTTGACCTACAGCTTCAGTTGATTTGTGTCCTGGGAGGTTCACGTGGATGCTTGTGTGATTCTGGCTGTGAGCTTTAATATCACAGCCATGTTTTATATCATAAGCTTGCTTACATGCTCATACCTTATTCACTGAAACTATGCCAAAGAGAATATGTGTATTATCTAATGGATTTTGTGGCCTCAGTGTGACCCTGTCCAGGGGATTTTCACAAAATGAAGCATAACAGACAATAGACAAATGGCGGCACCTTTGCTCTGGATCATTATTTGCTAATGCCCATTACAAATGAGTTTGTAATCCACTTAAAGTTGGTAAATGCATAATAATTAAGCTTAGGAATAATTCAGTAAACACATGGTAGAAAATGTGACTAAATGTGACATCTGGCATCAACCCTGTGGAATTTCAATTGTATCCTCGTGAAGGTCAAATCACCATGTGTTTTGTACAAATGTTTTCAGTACAAGCAAGTGGAGCAGTACATGTCGTTCCATAAACTGCCGGGTGATGTGAGACAGAGGATCCATGATTATTACGAGCAGCGATTCCAAGGCAAGATGTTCGACGAGGACAGCATCCTCGGAGAGCTCAGTGATCCGCTCAAGGAGGTCCGTTATTCATCAAACCTTTGATTTGACTTCCTGTTTCTTGCTCTCTGTTTTATCGTCACATGACCACAAAGATTTAAACCCAGACCTAAACAATAGAGTAAATTCATTTCGTATAGATAAAGATTGTTGGTTACATTTGATTTTTTTTGTATCAAATGTTAGGCTGATGAAATTATAGAAATTTGTGAAAAAAATTACTTAGGAGCAAGATTTGTCCAATCAACAGGCCAAAACCAGAGATATTCAGCTAACAGTTATGTAAAAGTGTCGGATTCTCATAGATTATTCTGTTATTATTATTATTCTCATAGAAATTCTCAAGATCACAATTATCCAAAAAATGTAATCACTTGTACAGAATTATTTTGTTACTTTTCATGTAAAATTTGCTCAGAATCATTCATTTGGAAAACAAACTGTGATAGAACAATGACACAATATTCATGTTAAATAGTTTACTGTATGTAAATGGAGAGTTTTGTCAGTGTATCACTTTGTCCCTCCTCTCTTTCTCCCATCATGCAGGAGATCGTCAGCTATAACTGTCGAGGGCTTGTGGCCAACATGCCACTGTTTGCCAACACTGACCCTCATTTTGTGACGGTGATCCTGACCAAGCTGCGATTTGAGGTCTTCCAACCCGGAGACTTGGTCATACGAGAAGGAACGCTGGGTCGGAAAATGTACTTCATCCAGCATGGCACCGTCACCGTCATCCCACGTGGCAGCAGGGAGATCACACTCAATGACGGAGCGTATTTTGGGGGTAAACTTTAACCTTCAACAGTTTTCTATTAAATGTATAAATATGTAAAGTGGCAACTTTTTCGAGTATTTCATTACTGATTAGTCTTACAGTAATTTTCTCAATTAATTTGAGTATTTTTGGTCCAGAAATGTTAGGAAATTGGGAACAATACCCATCACAAGTTCCTAAAACTCAAGTTTGACTTCTTCAGTTTGCTTGTTTCGTTCAACCAACAAATTCAAAGCAAAAGTTATTTAATGTTCTATTTGAAAGAATAGTTGAACAAGATACAATATTTTCACATTTGAGAAGTTGGAACCAGTGAATTTTGGCCTTTGTTACAAAAACATTATATAACATTTCTACAATTCAATTTTGCTGCTTGTCATTAACGTCAGAGGTAACACAAGTCAGAGAGTGAAGAGGGAAGTTGGCAGAGGTGATGAATCGGCATAGAATTTTAATAAATTACCTAGTCTTAAACATTTGCATGAGTCCAAGAGATTTTCATCTGCAATGGTGTGTGGTTAACAAGAAATAAGCAAATCCCATGATCCTCTACTACTTCACAACATCCCCAAACTTCGTCTTTTTTTTTCTAATTGTTTTTATATACAGACATTTAGTGGCAGAAATTGCTTTTGTGCTATATTATTGTGGCACTCAAAGGAGGACTGTTAACTAAACATTCAGGATCACTCTTAATTTAACTCACTATAACCACCCTAATCTTTGCTATGGTGTTTTTTAATTAAATACTGAGAAACTTCAGTTACGGAATATAGGAAAGGGTAATTCATTATTTCATTCATTTATTCTTGGAAAGAACATACAGTTGTGTATTTTCTGATACTCTAAACTAATGCTTTAAAGTGACTCTCTCCTTCTTTGTTCAGAGATCTGTCTGCTGACCCAAGGACGACGCACAGCCACCGTGAAGGCCGACACCTACTGCCGTCTTTACTCCCTGAGCGTGGACAGTTTCAACGAGGTCCTGGAGGAGCATCCTCTGATGAGGAGGGCGTTTGAGAGTGTGGCTGTGGACCGACTGGGCCGGGTCGCTCGCAGACCCAGTTATCAGCCCCCCCCACCTGAGTGATATCCTCAGTACCAGCAGAAAGAGACTCTGGCCAGATGTGGAGGATTTGTGTCACTCTTTGACTGAACTTGTGCACATAACAAATAAAATGTTCAATGTAAATTACACTAATTGGTTTACTTCAGTGATAGAAAACTGCCTGGAGACAATCAGTTTTATTTATCAACATGTTATTGCCGCACTTGGCTGAAAATGTTGTACGTTCAGTTTATTCAGTTTTGTTACTTGAATCATAATAAGCTATAAGTTTATGTCATTTTTGTGTTAGATCTTTGTGCATTTACATGTTAGATCCATTGTCTAATTTACAAATTTATGACAGTTAAAAATTTCCTTTTTCCTTGTTTCTTCATGGGATTACATTTGGTAATTTTTGTGATTTTTTACCACTGGCAACGCCAGCTGTTTCAAATGGAGACAGCACTCAAAGAATGATTTTAAATCGCCTAAATGTTCTCTGAGATTGCAACTTCATTATCTGTCAAAATCATTCATACGAGATACTAGAAACACATGAGGGCACCAGCTGGGCGAAACATCATACAGCTGTATGTAGTGCTCATTTAAATGATCGGATCTGTAGATTGCATCAAGCTAGGGTTTAATGCTATTGTATAGTGAGGATTAGCTGTTGTGATGTAATAACTGTCCGGAGACAAATTGTACACAGCTATATATCACTGTTTGGATTGACTCATTTCAGAGGCAACACATTTTGAGCTTAAGGACAACACACAAGTTGAAGAGTCTACCTTAGCATCTTTACATGTTCGTATCCAGTATTAAATGCTGTAATTTTGCTTCGATGTTTTTCTTTTACTTTTTTGCCCCCACATGATGTCAAGTAATTCTGTTTTAATTTGATTGCATATTATTTACAAACATACATTTGGTTTTAATTAAATTTACTTTCAGTAGGTTAATTTTTAAGAATTTGGTTGCTGGAGAAAAGAGCCTATAATATCTTTGAATTGCCTGTTGGCAAGCAAACAGAGCAGTACAGATATCTTAAAGGTTTTTTCCACATAACTTTGAGCAGAGTGAAAAATCTCTTGATTGCAATATTATAAATGAATGAATTAAACAAGCCTTTCCTTTAAATTTTTTTTAACTTTCTGATTAAGGGTCCTGGTACTGATGGCCTAGAAAATGTACATAAAAGATGTATTTTTGCCAATGCAGTTTGCTTCAGTGATGTTGTTATGAGTTTTTAGTGTTATAATTGCTTGTGCACAAACACACCACTAATGAAAAAAATCTCAGGTATTTAACTAAAATTAAAGAAGACTGCTACAATTAAAAAAAAAACCTAATTGTAAAAATACTGTTCCAGTTTCTCTTAATCTACTATGTACTAGGAAGTCCAGACTGGCCTATTTCAGACTGTTATTATGGCATATTATATTATACTGTAAACTTATATGATTGTTAGAACATTAAAATATTAGTATTTTAATATTTACCCTTGTAAAGGTGAAGCTAGTTTTTAAAGTACCATGTTTAAGAGTATAATTCATCATGTTTTACCATATTCTCTACATACAGATGAGATCATATATTTTTATATTTTAAGTCTTTTTTTCTGTAAAACAATTGGTTATTACAACTTTTAAATACCGTTTAAAGTACAATGTTTTCATCTGAAATGTTCAGTTGTGGTATAGGCTGATGATACTCAGGTAAATTACATAAAAATTACCTGAAAAAACACTCCCTCTAGATTTATGTGATGGGCTGATTGTTGTTATGAAAGCCTCCTTTCATCGCTGAGAGGATGCTTCATTGTCAGCATGTTGTGCAACCAGAACATTTAAATAAGCCTCCGCAGCGCTACAGCTGTGTTGTCGGTGACACCATCCGGGCCGCGTCCTCATCTACTCCACCATCTACTTCCGCTCCACATTTCATAAGCTCGGGACGTAGAAGAAGGTAAGCAGGATTGATTGTTTGCCAACTTACATCATACATTTTTTGTTTTTTAGATGCGTTGAATGCAGCTGGTGAGAAGTCATGCAATAACGAGTTGATTCATATGTTTTCGATTTGAGATTTGTGTGCTATGTCGCTGCTTTTATTTTGACATTACAAGGTTAACTTAGCTTAACGCTAGGCTAGCGGTAGCAAGCTAACGTATCCGAGCAAGGAGTTTAGGGTGCACTTTAAACAAGCAAGATAGGCAAAGGCTTAAAAAGTTAACATTTATCTATATTTATCTATAATTTCTCTACATGTATGTCAACTATCACTGGAGTGTTAGAATGAACCTATAACATTATAACACTCACCTTAGTTAGCTAACTGGCTCTCACTAGCTCTGACATAACAACAACACATAACGTTCAGAAGTTACAAAAGACCTCCGACGAAGCTTTCAAATACTTAAACATGTTTATTTTAAATATCTTTTTACCCACGTAGGAAATTGACGTTGATCTAGATGTTGGACTAGTTACCTTTTGGTGTTGAAATTAAATAACGTTCCTACTGCTGATGAAAAATAACTATTGTCGGCTATCACTGTTTTGATTGTATTTAACGTTAGACAACCGAGTAATCAAATCAGCGCTTATATTTTCAGCTAATACTCTAAAGTTTTGTAAATACCTGTCAGAGAGCTATTTGAATATGAATTTTTTTGCACTGGTATGAGGGGATTACTAAAATCGTTAACCAATATAAAAATGTAAGAAGCTTAGTACTGATAGGTGTTCAGAACTCGGCCTTTTTCTTATTAGTAGTTGCAGCCCAAATGTGATTATCATTGATTTCTTGCTAAGCTAAAGTAAGCAAACCATTTATCTGTGTAATCTCGTTATTACCTCACCTCCCTGCAGGAAAGATGCTGTCCCTGACTCGTGCAGTGGTGAGTGGGGTGGCTCGTGCTCCAGCTGCTATTAGCCAAGGCGGAGTAACTGCCATCACCCGGTTCAACAGCACAGCACAGGTACCTGGCTTAAATTATGTTCAACTAAATTTCAAATGGTGACAACAGAGTTAACGTTTGTTTTGTTTTTCTTGTTTATATTAGAGTCCTCCTAAGAAAACAACGTATGGACCTTTGGCAGATGAGGACAGAATTTTCACAAACCTTTATGGCCGCCATGACTGGAGGTAACATCCTTTTTTGTTTCTCTAGTGTACACTGTAAACATTTTAAACCATTATTGATTAAGAAGATCCCTTTACCCAATGCAAAATATTGTTTTGAGTAGTAACAGTTTTTTTTTTTTTTTTTGACAAAACAAGAATATTTGTTGGATTAAAACTTCATAATTTTGCGCTCACATGCTCAAATTTGTGCTTCAGGCTGAAGGGTGCCTTGAAGCGTGGTGATTGGTACAAAACTAAGGAGATCCTTTTGAAGGGAGTGGACTGGATCCTCAATGAGATCAAAGGTTCTGGTCTCCGTGGTAGAGGTGGAGCTGGATTTCCTACAGGCATGAAGTGGAGCTTCATGAACAAGCCCAGCGATGGCAGGTCAGTGAGGAGACAACAAGATGTTCAGGCATCTTCTCCTCCTTTTTGTCTTTATTGAATTATAAGGTTAAACATTTGTTTTTAATTTTAAATGTCTTATGTAGCCAAA
>JAQNCA010000008.1:7444557-7458351 GCA_029783725.1 Acanthurus tractus
ACAAATAAAAACTACTTGTAAAATCAACAGAGTTTGGCAAATCCTTTAAAGGAGTGCATGCAACAAACAACTCTGGAGTCCCTGTTTCACACAGTCAGTGATTTAAGTGACAGTTCTTAAACCAGTCAGTGGTCTGCAGTCATTGTCAGTCTACATTTTAGTATCAGCTCAGCCTTATTACTTCAACATGGGTCTAATCATCATGAACATTACATAATTTTAAAGGTGTCTGTTTGTTAATGCAGAAGAGCTGTTTGGGTTGCTGTCAAACCAACCAGAGGAGGGGTGTTTCACCTGTCAACGCTGCAGCCAGAACCCATCTGAACACAGCAGCTTGAAGGAGAAGCTGCAGAGCAAGCTGACGGCTGGGCTGGAGGAGGTGCTCACTGGCCTCCTCTCTGACTTCTCCACACAGCACCTCCTTATCTGCATAGCTGTAAGAGCTACTCAATAATTTTGGTCTAATGGCAGTATATTAGACTCATATTTAAGTGCATTATTGTTTTTGTGTCTTAACTTGCTCTTCTGTTTCAGTGCCAGGAATCAAACAACACACACACTGTCAGGGAACAGCAACCAGTGTGTGACCTTCAAGCCATAGAGAAGAAGTTTCAAGGGGGCGTTTACACCACAATAGTGAGTAACTAATAGAACAGTCAGCTGAGAGAAATACACTTAATCCAGTAGGTCAAAAAAATGACACCTGCATTATCTTTAAAGCTTTTTTGTTCTTCAGAAACCAGCTGTGGTGTGATGCTCCTGATTGAAGCCCTCACCTTCGTTTTTCTTTTTCACTCTTTCAGAAAGCTTTTCATGCAGATGTGACCTTTGTGATAAGAAAGTGGCTGAAGGAGGAGGAACTTCTCCCTGTGGATCAGAGACCAACCAGTCAGGCCAGGGCCCACTATGTACAAGTGAGTTTACCTGTCCTCTCAAATCTCCCAAATCGTCTTTTGCTCCTCAATTTCCTTTATTTTTGTGGTTACTTCCTCTGTTGAGATGCACAGCTGAGTCAGTGGACAAATAGACTATTAAAGGACTGATAAAACTTTGACTTTAATTGTCCAAAAACAAACACTGTTGATGTTTCGACTTTGAGCTGACAAAAAAAATCTGTTTTCTCACAGCTAATCGAGCAGGTGTTCAGTTGGTTTCCTGCACGCCAACTGAAGAAGTGGAACTCCTCAGAGCAATTTCCCAGGTAAATGTTAAACATTAAATATTATTTATGTGTAAGTAGACACTATCTGCTTAATATACTGCATACAGTGCACATTCACTCAGTCAGGACGCTGTAATGGATGGACAGTTGTCTGATGTCCTCTTTGGCCTCCTCATTGCAGTAGTATGCTCCCTGATGCAGTCCTCCCGCCATCCAAGGAGCACAGCTATGCACAGTGGCTGGAGAGGACATACCAGCCCAGGGGGCCGCAGGCGGGGAAAACTGACGCTTTGCTCTCCTCAGTCACTACACAGCAGTCTGGAGTGTCACACAGCCTCCCTCTACATTCAAATGGTATGTAAACTATTGTAACCTGGTCTGTATCATGGCTAAGGACTGTGGGAAGTCAGAAACTGTGGACATTTAAAGACTGTTCATTTCTAGAGAGCAGCAATCCACTTTAGCATTGATTTGTCTATTAAAAAGGAAGGCTCTCTAAACACTGGTGTTGCATTTAAAAAAATAAACTTGTCATTTTGGGGGGAAAAAAAGAAAGTTTTTATTTTCCCCTTTACATCTTTGTTTGTTAGAGCAGTAGTATTGGTTATGGTCTGCTCTATAATGTCATCCATGTGCCTCTGATTATTTATACCTTCTTATGTTTCAAATGAATATGTTTCTTTGGTCTTCTTTCATCCTCACAGGTGTAATGAGTAATGTGGAAACTACCAAGAGTGAAGATATGAGGCAGTGCACCCTGTGCCAACAATATGGAGACTGTGCTCCCACTGTGAGTTTAGCTTCAGTTGAATTATACTTACAGTGTGTGCGTGAGGCTCAACCAGGGTCAGATACGAAAATATGGAGCAGATAAGGAATACGTCCGTTTAGTGTGAAATGCATCCAAGCAGACAACAGAAAGTAGTATGTACAAAAATGCTGTGCACCTCTTGTGTCCACATCTGGAGTATTCTCAGGCTTGTGACAAAGCACCATGTAATAACACAACAGTATGTAAATACTTGCCAAAAAGAAACACATTTTTACTCCACCATGTAATAACACCCACCTGCGTTTTGTATGCATTATTTTTACATGACCTGGCAGGTTAATTTTTCAAATAATTGTTTGGCCTGTACCATTAAAACGTAGTCATCACTATTTTTTTTAAGTGTCCTTGTTTTTCTTGCATGTAATCTTATTATATAATAATGGCTTCTCTTTGCTGCTTATTAATTGCTGCGTATTTGTTTCCATGCTGATAGGATGCAGGACGGCTGTTGTACTTGGGACAGAATGAGTGGGCCCATATTAACTGCTGCCTTTGGTCTGCAGAGGTGTACGAGGACAATAGTGCTCTTTTGCAAGTACACAGTGCTGTCTCAAGAGGGCGCCATCTGGTAAGATTACTAGGAAATAAATAACAACCATTTTCCTAATAACTATGTTTATTTGTTGCCCTTACTCTGAGTGTTGAAGATCTGCAGTTGGCACAGCTTTCATGACTATGTCATAACCTGTTTTCACTTAACTAAGGTATATCTGTGCTTCATTCTCCAGCGCTGCGATCATTGTGGGCAAACAGGAGCCACTGTTGGCTGCTGTCTTGCAACGTGCCAGAGTAATTTCCACTTCATGTGTGCTCGAGCTCAGGACTGTGTGTTTCAGCAAGACAGGAAGGTGTACTGCTACAAACACAAGGATCTTGTCAGTGCAAAGGTATTGGCAATTTTCTTTTCTTCTCCTTTTATTCTCAGTTTTATAGTCTTTCAGTTTACCCACACACGCCATACCAGCAGATTTTTCTACACTTAACTCATTTCCCATTTCTTTTTTTAAGATGGTGACTGGAAAAGGGTTTGAAGTTGCTCGACGGGTTTACGTGGACTTTGAAGGGATCAATCTCAGGAGGAAGTTCCTCACAGGCTTAGAGCCAGAATCAATAAACATGACGATTGGTAAGAATATCTGAGTGTTTTCTGTTCTTGGATTTAAGCCACCTGACTTCTGTACAGGGATGTAATGTTCCTGCTGTACATCATGCTGCCTTTGGTCTGCTGTAATCAATTATCTTTTATTCCTTACTTGTCCAGGCTCTTTGCAGATTCAAAAACTTGGTGTGTTGTCAGAGCTGTCCTCAAACGGGAGAATGCTGTATCCTGTCGGCTATCAGTAAGTAGACACTGTTATTTTCAGCTGGTGGGTTAACTGTGGTAAATTAACCGGCTTAACACACATTAGGAATATGGTTTTTATAAAATGCGTGCATTCAAAATCACCACTGTAACACCGATAATGTTATCCATCAATGCTGCTTTCATTAAAGTCGTGAGTCTGTATATTTGTGACTTCAAAAAACGAATCCCCTACGGGACATTAATCGTTATTCTTCCAGGTTTCTGTAAACACAATCTTCTCTTCTTCCCTTTCCAGATGCTCTAGGTTGTACTGGAGCACTGTGGACCCTCGCAGACGCTGTAAGTACACCTGTAAGGTGACAGAGGTGAGCACGCCTCTGCCTGGTGAGGAACAAGATCCACGGTGGGACAAAGAAGAGAATCTCACCATAGTCCACAGCCCGAGCCGCCCCAGAGGTCAGTGGGAACCATTTATGTTTGTTGATAGCCCAGCTTACTCATTGCTCATTAAACATGTGCTCACAGAATTGCTTTTTTTTTCTAAAAATACAGAGCTGACATGTAAACTTATAAAAGGTACCAAGCCCATCATAATTCTCATTGTTATATGCTTTTTATTGTTTGCTAGACACAGAGTCTCCAGATTGTTTAAGCTCGTCATCCACCCCGGTCAAGTTCACTACTCCTTCACCCAACTCTAATCAGCACAATGCAGCCGGATCCAAAAGTCCTGGTTACACACAGACCAGAAGACCAGCAGGGGGATCATCTCGACCTCTTCCATCTCCAGGTAAATTTTCTCTAAAAAATAGCTGAAATGTCAGAAAAATTCTCATATGATTGAATATTTAACTTACCTGCCTTTTACAAAGGCATTTTCTCTGTTTTGAGTGTTAAATATGTCACATTTTGGTGTGTTCTTGAAGGAAATCCCCAAAAAATTAGCATTGTTGCCTCTACTTCATTGTTTCCTATTCAATGTTTTCAGGGAATGCCCCTCCCAAGTCCCATCACATCCTGACGTTGAGGGACCTGGAAGACACCCGTCGTCCTCGCAGGCTCTCTTCAAGAAGCCGCTGCAGCTCCTCACCAACAGACAGTGACCTGTCTGTCCCGATGACCCTCCGCTCTGGCGGCACCATCCACTCCAGATGTGCCCTGTTCGGCTCCCCTCCGAGATCATCAAACGTCTCTTCTCCTCCGTCCCGACAGAACTCAACATCGCCAGTCTGGAGCTCCCCACCTAGATCCAACTCCAGCATTTCTGCAGGGCTTTCGCCTCGGCAGGGAGCCATCAGTCACTCCCCCAGAGGGAAACAAAACTTTAAAATCACAACTCCAGTTTCTGCCGAGGTTCCCCAAGACTTCCTAGCATCGTCTGAGGCAGAAGATGCGGCAGTGGCCACAACCAATGGGATCTCATTAGCTCCTGATAACTTGGAAGAGGAAGTGGCCCACCTGATGTCCCAGGAGCTGCCTTACACCGTGTTTGACACTGACACAGAGGTCGCAGTGGCCTCCATGCTGAACGCAAAGCTCGAATTTGACGAAACTCTGCTCACTGAGAATGTTGCACTTCACTGTGGAGCTCAAGGTGGGAGAGGAGAGGTGGAAGGTGTAGTTCAAGATGTGGAAATGCAGGAAGATCATCAGGAGAATGAATCTGAAGATGAAGACTCGAGCCATTACTTCAAATTTTCACGCACGGTGGTATGTGACGCAGCTAGCAGCTTGGAAACCTCAGGACAGCTCCCCTCAGCACAGTCGATCTCACAGTTGGATGGAGCGGACGGCGGGTCAGAGAGTGATGAAAGCGAGGCGGCCGATGACAAAGTACAGGGAGAGGAAGAGATTAAGATGCACACCAACCATAATACACCTACTAAACAGCTGACGGTTGCTCTAAAGAGGCTGGAATCAATCTACACTGTGTCAAAGTCAGCAGCTGAACAGGAAGAGGCTGAGCCAATGTTTCAGGAAAATTCTGCACCATCTGATGTTCTTGAATCAGTTTACGTAAACGATGACATGTCCGTTCAGGAGGAAGAAGTCCCACTGTTCTTTGAAACACCTACATCCGAAAATGAGGTGGTTTTGGATTCAACGACAGGCCACTTCGTTCCTGCCGAAGACATCGCTGCAGTGTGCCAAAATAACAGTGGAGTTGAAGATAAAGATGACAATAGCTCTTCGTCTGACTCGGTCGCAGGATTTAAAGATGATTTGAACGACCCCGATTATTCTCCAGAACATAACACTAAAAAATCTCCCACAGCGCAGATAAAAACCATCGTAGTGAAACAGAAACGGCCGGCGTCAAATCTCAAACGCCTGACGCCAAAACGAGGTTTTCCACAGCAGAAAAGGGTCAAATTGCTGGTGTCGTCTCAACCTACACAGAGTTTAAATAGTGTGTCAGTTTCCCCTGCTGCCACTACTTTTTGCACAGTCCCACGCACAGTCACCTCCCCCATTGTGATCAACAGTTTAAATGCTCTACCCATTCTGCCTGGCCCCACACGAGGCAGAACCATCGCCTTCCGCTTGGATAACACAAAGCCAGTAAGTCAGCAGGAAGTTGTGATTCAGAATCCAACTGCAGCCGCTAGCTCACCCCCACCCCCACCCCCAGCTCCTGCCCCTCAAGTCCTGCTGGTCAACCGTCAAGGTCAGATCCTGATCAAAGATCCAAGGTCAAACACTTATCAGTCACTCAGCACAAATTCTCCCGCCTACAACAAAATAAGCCAGATCGCAAAGATACTCCACAGCGGTAATGCTTTGCAGCGATCGGTCCCTCGTGTCATAGTAAAGCCTCGCTCCAGCCCCTCGACCATCAGCATCCCTCCTGCTGGAAACCACACAGCTACTGAGAGAAAAATCATTGTCAGAGTGATGCCTGTGAAAAGCAGCAGGACTCCAGGTCCAACAACTCCTGTGAGTGTGCAGAGTGTTCCCGAAGCAACTCTCGCCAACCTTGAAGAAAGCACAGCCCAGGCGATTATCGACAAAGCCATGGCTTCCCACCGTGACATGCCAAAGACAGAGCCCATCATTCTCACTAACACTCGCAAGCCAAAGGGCAGACGCCGAAAAACCTCCCAGTTTCAGGATGCAGAGAAATCAGATCAGTCACCAGCTGCACCTTCAGAGCCCACCCATGGTTTCCTCAACGAACCAGACTTCAACCTGCAACCAACACCTGCTTCATCGCACCACCAGGTGAGGGTCAAGAGAGTGTCGTCTGCGTCTGAAAGGCACTCCAGGAAGAAAACCAAGATCGACTACCTGAGGGATCCTTCAAATGAGGATGAAGTGAATGAATCCAGGTATTCAAAAACTTGATTCCTCTCTCCAATTTTTTACACCCCAATGTGCATGCGAGTGTGCAAGTATTTAAGATGAATAATACTAATAATAATCTCAGGTGTACATGTATTTACATTTTGTTATTTTTATCATCGGTTTGGCTCTGAAATGATAAACCACACATACTTGTGACATGGAAACACTGCAAAATGGATAAGGCCTTAAAGGCTTATTGGTTTTATATTTCGATGGTGTATTCACAAGTACATTTTGTCAACCAGCAAAGTTATCTGCACCAGCTTTGTAGCTTGTGTGTCACGATGTCTCAGGAATCTGTGTATTTCATTACTAGAATTTTTATTGTGGCTTATTTTCCTCCAACAGACCAAGTGGTGTGAGAATGAAAGCCCCAACAATGACGGATATTCTTGATATGGACCAAGAAAATATTCCTGATAAGCCTGAGCAGTTGAGGATTACTGCTCCACCACTTCCTGCTCCCTCCAGGTTAGTTCATCTGAGCAAATCCCCATTTAGAGCTTTGGTGTTGCTAAAATGTAACAAAGAAGTTGTTGAAATTGTTAGCATCTATGTTTACTCACTCACATCCATTATCATTAAAAGGGAGAAAACCTTTGTTGTAGCAACCATGAAAATATATTTTAAAGTAACCACAAAATGTAAAACAATTTAAGAAAACAAGTCTGACCCACTTAAAAAGTGTCACTGTAAATGATTACTTGTATTTTTATTTTTGCTTAATTATTAATCCTTTTGTTCATCGCTCAGATATCCTCGGGCTGATAGTTCACCTGATCAAGCAGAAACCAACAGTCACATCCTGAGCAAAACACACATGTGGGTCAGCGCTCGTCATGGAGATCTGTCTGAATGGGGCCCTTATTCAGGTTTGTGACTCAACATTATGTTTATTAATTTTTAACTCTTTTAGCTGTCACCAGCCCAAGACCTCAAGGGATTCTTGTTCTTAAATTCTGCACACTCTGGCTATTTAAAATCTAATCATGTCTTTGCTGAATGTTGACACTTGTTTGTAACTTCGACTTATTTAATTCAATAGGGTTCAGCTCAGAAGATGACATACCTGCATCCAAATACAGAAAGAGGACATACATGAACCAGCCACACCTGCGTTTTGAAATCACGAGTGATGATGGCTTCTGTGTTAAAGCGAACAGCATAGAAGGTAACAGCAGCTTCCATCCATCGGTCTTCTTCCGCTGCGGAAGAGCAGCTTGTTCACTGTACTTGTTTGTTTGTTTGTTGTGCTGGAATGATTAAATACATAAAGTTTAGTGTGAGCAACGTTGATGCAAATACAAATACTGCAAACAATCCCTCAGCTGCGTGTTCATCACGAACCTCATGGCCAGATCTAATGCCCTCAATAGTAAATTAATAACACTCATCCACTTGACATCCATTACATCCAGTCTGTCTCCTCAACACCTTTCGCACCACTTTCCTCCCTCAGTTGCCTGGCGTGCGGTAATCGACGGTGTCCTTGAAGCTCGCACAGACTTCCACCTGAAGCAGCTGCCGCTGGGCGTGATGAGCGGGCCGCGGGTGCTGGGCGTCGTCCATGATGCTGTCATCTTCCTGTTGGAGCAACTGCAAGGCGCCGCAAACTGCAAACGCCATCGCTTCCGCTTCCATCGCTGTGATGACATCGAGGAAGAGCTTCCCCTCAATCCCAGCGGCTGCGCCCGTTCCGAAGTCTACACACGGTACAGACACCTTTTCTGTCTGAAAGAGCTTAAAAGTATTATTATTATGTTTCTTGTCTGTGATTTGAATTCATCTGAAATCGGTCGTAATGTTTTTCTCTGTAATTAGGAAAGCGACTTTTGATATGTTCAACTTCCTGGCATCACAGCACAGAGAGCTGCCTGACATAGTAGGGCCCTTTGATGAAGAGGAGGATGAATTCCCACTGAAATCATCCAGGTAAGTGGATTAAAATTATGCCTTTTTTCTTAATCCCAGCTTTAAAAGTAGAACCCACTTTACAGAACCTTGATGACACAACCTTTCCTGTTCTTCACCCTAACAGAAGAGCCACCAGCAGTGAACTTCCTATGGCCATGAGATTCAGACACCTGGAAAAAATCTCAAAAGAAGCAGTAGGCGTTTACAGGTAACTGCAGCAAAAAAAAAAAAAGACTAGAAAAACAAAACATTTTATGAATATCAAAACCATTTTTAGGCTTGACTTTAATAATTGTTTCCTGTTCTGTAATCCTCTTAGGTCTCAAATTCATGGTCGCGGCCTTTTCTGCAAAAGGAACATCGAGGCCGGAGAGATGGTGATTGAGTACGCCGGCACTGTCATTCGCTCTGTGTTGACAGATAAACGAGAGAAATATTATGACAGTAAGGTAAGCAAACATCGTATAAACCACCACACTTGTTATTTATATGTTTTTTTCTGAGCCTGCTTCAGAATAAAGGCCTGTCTTTGTTTTGCTGGTTTTTATTTTTTGGGTTTTTTTTAATATAAGGATATTAACTTTAAGCTGTGTCATGAACTGGAAATATGAAAATAACATCCAGCTCTGTTGTGTAATCACTCTTTATCAGGGCATTGGCTGCTACATGTTCCGTATCGACGACTTCGACGTGGTGGACGCGACGATGCAGGGCAACGCAGCTCGTTTCATCAACCACTCCTGTGAGCCGAACTGCTACTCTCGGGTCATCAACGTGGACGGACGTAAGCACATTGTCATCTTCGCCCTGAGGAAGATCTACCGGGGCGAGGAACTCACCTATGACTACAAGTTCCCCATCGAGGACGAGAACAACAAGCTGCACTGCAACTGTGGGGCGAGACGCTGCCGTCACTTCCTGAATTAGTAGAACCGACACACACACACACACACACACACACACACACACACACACACACACACAAACACACACCACAAATTTAGAGCCATCTTGTTTAACGCACTTGAATTCAGAAGGTGGACTTGAATGAACGGATTGAAGGTGACTATTGCGATGTAGCCATGAGAGAGTGAGGTCGCTGATTCGCACACATTTGATCTACTGAAAGTCTCCTCTTTGTTTGAAGCGAAATGTACAGACTGATGAAGGACGACATGCATTTGTTCTTTTCTGTCCTGGGAACTTCTTTCACCAGCGACAGAAACCAGATTTACAGCCATAGGTCATCGCTTGGGATGATAACCAATTAAGAGATTTCAGACTGCTGGATCATTGGTGTATTAGGAAGCGCAGTTCAATCAATGAAACTGCACATGTTTATGGATTTGAGTACTGTTTTACCATGTCACACAACACATTCTTTTAGGTTTACATATTTCAATTTGTCATCAGTAGCCTCTGCTGGAACTGGGGCTAGCCAACAGCTGGGAGGCAACTATTACCAGACACAAATGGTACAAACTAAAATATCCTGATTTTAGTCACCAGTGTGTAACAGAGTAAATATTATAATGGTGACAGTGTCTGTGTAAATACAAGGTAAGAGAGAAGATGATTTCTTTTTCTGCACCTTACTTTGATGTGACCTTCTCTGTTGGTGCAGCAGACGAGACAAATCTCACTTCAGCGAAAAAATAAACACATTTAACTTAAGGCACCTTTTGTACATTTTAGTGCAGCTACATTTTAATTTAACTCTGGATAACAACAAGTCTTGTGAGCAGGGACTCCAGCGATCTAGGTGCTGGTGACATTTACCCCACAACAGTTTAATATTGTCACCCAAACCTTTTTTTTCCCTTTAATTCAGTCAGTTTGAATTTCCTGTTTTTATTTGTGACAGCAGAGACGCTGTGATCTAAATGCTTTTATCTCACTATTACAGTCTGTTCTTTATTTGTTTATTTGTGCTCTTTGTGTATTTTAAGGTCTATTAGGGAGTTTCCTTGATGCAGGGTTCACTGAAAATAGTGATCTTGCTCTGCACAGTCCCTTTTTGTATTTTTGTATATTTGAACAATAAATGTAAATTCAACAAGCTGATGGAAATAAATGTGTTTGAGCTTTCAACTCGCTATTTATAAGTGAAGGCTGACTTATAGAACTGAAGCTATTGCTGAGTAATGATCCTAAGTTAATCCCTAACCTTTTGTTTCCTTTTTTTCCCCCTCTCATCGGTGTACTACCTCAATGGTGTTATGAAGCAAGATTCAATTACTCAACTTATGGTGAAAAACTACTTCCTCATTTTTTTTCATTTTAGAATCTAATCATTACATCCTAATAGTATTAAAACAAATTACATCAGTGATATTAAAGCCTGGCATGCCATTATGCCTGCAGTTATTTTGTAAGAACAGGTAGCCACCATGTTTTCTGCTCATTTTTCTCCTGTGTGCAACCACAAGCAGCTACATGATGTAGATAGAGTGCTAGAGTTTAGGTTGAAAACTGAATGCTGTGGATGAATGTTTTGGGTTTTATGATCAATAGCTCAATTTGACACGCAAAGCTTTGTTACTTTTATCGGCTCACAATGGATCCTTGCTTGTACATAGTTGTATAAAGAATTTCTAAACCTGTTAAATATTTTTTTACCTTTTTTAATTTATGTTCAATAAAATTTTGAACTGTTCAAAATTAGCTTTTCCTCTCTCCTTTGTTTTTTTTTGTTTTTTTTACCAGCAAGCACTAAATTAAAAAAAAATAACTCTGCTCATGTAGTAAGCATATGTAAATGTCTGTGCAATGTATTTCTGATGTGTAAAATGTATAATATTGTTTTCGTCAGCTCTTTGTCCTGCAATAACATAATTTGATGTTCAAACCGAAGAAAGAGAAACCATCCCCATGCAAATTTTGTTCCATGCAGATCTGCTCTGGCATGAACCCCCTCAACCTGATGATCAGAGTGCATACAAGCTCTTTATTATTTTTATTATTCACGACAGTTACCAGAAAGACATTGACTTAGCTGAATCATCTCACAAGGATCAATAGCAATGACATCAGGCTGTTGTTTGGACTGGATAAGTGCTTCGAATGGTGGCAAAAAGAGGAAAGATGGTGAGGAGTGAAGGGGTTGAATAACCAGAAAGCAGGATAAAGATACACAGAAGGGTTTACTACAAATTTACTACAAATGGTGATTGATAGGTTTGTCAGGTACATTGAGTCTAAAGCCAGCATGTTTATGTGCAACCAAGGTGGTTCTCCCTTGCCCTGATCATCATGGTATCTTATAATGCAGACCTTATGTGCACCAGACCAGCTTAAGTTCAGAGTTTCAGCCTGAAATCAGCCAATTAGTGTATTTTACTAATCAATTTTACTGAAAATGGCAACATGAACCAAGATACTGAGAGGTAAGAGACACCAAAGGCTAAAGGGAGACAATGTGGAAGGTGAAATTTGCAGTAGTCAGCGTGGTAATAAGAGCAATAACATTATTTCCAAAAGTGGGAGAGTGGGTCCTCCAGATTCAATGAAAAACATCTAAGGTCTCTTGTTTAAAGAGTGAAGTCCTAGAAACAGTTAAGATATTGCACAGAAGCAAAAGTAAAAGAAGTAAAAAATTATTTGGGATGGAAAAGTGCTAAAACTGCTCCAAATATTAAATGAGTAGGAGTCACAAAAAGCCAGTTTAGCTTAAAAATTGCTTAAAATGATCATTAACACCACACATTGCCACACACTGACAAACCTTATGTGTGACCTCATACAGCCAAGTCATGCTTGGTTGCATGTATCCATTTGCTGTTACAGCTGAATCAAAAATATCAAGTTAAAGCATCTTGTGTCCCATCGTAAGAGCCATGGATATGCACAGCACTCAGTTATTGATCAATCTTATCAGAGTTTCTATGGATTACTGAGAAATCTCTTGACTGTTCTTGCAGCCCACAGTTGAGTTAAAAACCACTGACGCCTGCAAAAAGTTCCTTATATCAGGCGTATCTTTAGCTACAGTAAGCTACTGTATTTGTGGACAAATACTCTCCCTGTAGGAAATGCGACATCTGTGCTTTTACACATGGACGGATCCTCTACTGAATAAAACGTTTCTAAAATAATATCCAGCCGGCCACTTATATGAAAATGTGCCAGCTAGATTTCCAGTAAAATCTTCAATATGAAAAACTGGTGTTACACATTTGCACTTGTGCGTATTAGACCTTACTGGGCTGAAATTACATAATTGTTGATTACATAACCGTCAAATCAAGAGTTCAACCAGAAGTTCCCTTAAGTCGCTGAGGAGTTTTTATCCATTAGTTTTGACATCACTCAAGGTCTTGCTGTTGCCTTTAGCCACATGGATTTTTCCCAGAACAGAGCTTTGTGTTTTATCTTCTCGACCTTGAGAAATCTGGGGCCCTAAAGGCCAGCATATGTGTATATATAAAGCGTTACAGTGTGGACTTTCTCTTATATCCAGAGGGAAGTCACCATGAAGGCCCTGGTTTTCCTGGCTTTGCTTGGAGCGGCGTGTAAGAGACTAAACACATTCTATTTTATCAGCTGTCCAAATAAACATCTTTAAATCTCTTATATTTACTTGTTCCAGGACCATATGCACTTAAATATGTTTTTAATTAATGGCAGTAGTTAAGTAATGCTGGTATTCCATATGTTATGTTATACCTTTTATGCTGTTTCAGTTGCAGCTGAGGATGATAAGGTTGTGGGGGGGTATGAGTGCTCCAGACACTCTGTTCCCTACCAGGTGTCTCTGAATGCTGGATACCACTTCTGTGGTGGATCCCTTATCTCCAGCCAGTGGGTTTTGTCTGCCGCTCACTGCTTCAAGTCGTAAGTAGGCCAGCAGGAAGCCACGGCATAAAAGGGACACTTAGGTCAAAACTTCCATCACAACCAACTCAATCAAGATTTGACTTAGATGCTAATGATGAAATTTCATGAATAACAAAGGAACAAAAGCGAAGATAGTTATGGGTTTTATTGGTTCTGTGCAGGTGCACAGCCACACAGGTAAGCAAACACATTTACACTTTTAAATTTTAACTTAAAGCATTTGAAAAAATGAAAAAGATGAACAAGACTTCCACTAAAGTTCATGTAAACTGAACTAGAACTGTATCAAGTCAAATATAGACATCACTAGTTATGTTGTTCCCCATGTCAGAAGAAACAAAGCATCAGTCTAACATTTGATCCACAATGGAAGGACAATATAGTATTTAATTTAGTAAA
>JAQNCA010000008.1:7465178-7479899 GCA_029783725.1 Acanthurus tractus
AGTTAGCTAACTTTACAGCCCAGTCGCTGCTTTTCTTGTCCATTAGGAGGCACACGCTTCCTTCTGCACAGTGATATAACAATGTTCACAAATAATTTCACAGCCTCAACATGTATATCACATTTTGCAGACAGTTAAAAAAAAATGGTGCATATGAATTTCTAAAAAACAAACAAAAAATACAGTTGATCAGTGTGTAATAAATATTTGCCATAATAGAAATATTTAGTGCATGTTTGAAATTTTTTTGTGCACTAATTTGCCTTTGTGCCCATTTCTTTTTTAACTATAAAATATTTTGTGTAATCAAACTTTATGCAGGATTATTTTTAAAAAATAGATTACACGATGTCTGGGAGATGGAAACACAATTTTCTATTTGTTTATTTTTGATATAGAGTTGTGTCCTACAAGGTACAAGTAAGGCCTTAATTTTTTCCCTGGATTTACACCCAGACTGACAAGCTAGGGATCAGTAGATTGTCCACAAACTAGTCTACAATGTATGAAATTAGTTAGTTGAAATAAACCATTTTTATATTGCATATAATAAGTGCAAGTTTGTAAATTCTTGCATCTCTCAGATTTTCTGTGGTCATTTGTATTGGCTCAGTGGTGCTGAAGAACCATTTATTTTATTTCATTAAGATAACTGACATTATTTTATGTATTTGGCCGTTTTTATGACTGAAAACAGTAATTTAATTGTTGAAGAGATAAAAAAAAGGAGGGGAATAAGTTTCTCGTTAAAATAAGGTCAACTGTTTTAAGCACTAATCCACAGACACCATTAGCCTTTTTGATTGACAGGTGGAAATCAGCCAGTCATGCAGTGAAGGCTGGTTTTCAGCTTACTTACTTACTTACTTTTTGAGGAAAGCTGACAAAGCCCTGACAAACTCCTGCTGGTTGACATCTTTCACCGTGACACTGGGCATCTGAAAAGCAAAGGTGAGCACGAAATTAAATCAGAAAATTGAACAGAGTGGCTTCAGGAGTCAAGGTGCACCGCAGGCAGCGGCAGCTGGATGACATTTTAGCTAACGTTAGCTTGGCTACTAGCTAGCTCAAGTAATAAAAATGTTAACTCATATCAAGCAAAACGTGACGCACCTGTCAGTTACCCATATTAACAGCTATATTATTTTCTAGTAATGATATATATCGTACATTTTATATACCATACAAAGCCGAAAGCCAAGTGGTCAGGTATGGGATGGAGTTTATTTAGCCGATGGTAACGTTAGCTAATGCGGCGAAGCATTTCATGGGAGGATGCTGAGGAGGGAGGGAGGAGACTGCCCTCATTTGGGAAGGATGATACCGTAGCCTGATTTAACCTCTCCAGCAGTTTCAAATTCATGCTTAATTTAACCCGTAGACCAGGTAGCTCAAACAATAAGGGTTGTACTTTGCACGCATATTTCATTTATTCACTTTGTCTCATCTGTGAGTTGAATTAATTGTCCAACAATGATAAAAAAATTAGCTTTGTCACTGTGATGGTGCTGCGTGTGAGCCAGTCCCATTGGAGCACAGCAGAGGGCAGTGTTGTGGCACCTGTTTTTTTTTAAACATCTTTGGCCCATTTCTCTGTTTTTACCAAAAGGATTTTTAATAAAAGGGTGCTGCAGTCAGTAGGAGAGGAAAAGGCATATTGGTGAGGAAGGCACCACAGGGTTAGTAAGGCTTTAGTTTCTTTTCTACCAGATGGGAGCATTTATTGCCTGCAAATAGTTAACAAATTGCTTCCTATACTAGTCTTTCATATCTTACAGTGAGTGTACAAAAAGGACTTGTGGTCTTAAAGAAGCTCAGAAATTGCCTCAAATTATGATACATTCCAAAGAATGACCATGAGATGATGAATATCATTAAATATAATCGATTTCTTTCATGATTAACGGCTGTTTGCTGCACTGGTATGTAAAATATGCCACCTTTTTTGATTCAGGATAATGTCCTGTCCCCTTTTGCTAAGGTGATTGCTGCCCTTGGAAAACAAAAAAGTAGTATGCCAAGTATGCAGAGACTGCCATCTGTATAAATCTTTCATTCATGGCAAAAATGTGGTTAGGTCTAAAGACAGCATTGAGAAAAAGCTTAGTGACCAAGGTGACCAGGAATTTTTACATTTCTCTCTTGACCTTACATGACCTGCCTTTCATCTCTGTTCTCTCCATCTTGCCCTTACAACTGACATTATATTAGAAAGAGTTATTATATTATTCGAAGTCTAATTCATGTCAGTCTCCACCCGCCTCTCATGGTTGCTAACCTGTGAACCTTATTGAAATTCAACTAACTGAAAAAAATGTTTTTTCATAAGCTGTAGTTTAAAAAACCTCTCAAATGCTTAAAGCTGCAGTTAGCAAAATCTCTGCATATCTTTGCAAAAGCTTACATCTCCTTCTCTGCAGCCTCATATCACTGAGCCATGTGTCCTTCCCATTAAACTCACAAATTTAAATAGTCGCAGTAGCAGTTGGTTGCCCTGCAAAGCCCCATGTCTTGAAGCGTCCGTTGTCTTTGGCATTAGCCAAGCCAAGACCCCAGTCCTCTTTGTTATGACTCATCAAAGATTCCCTTCACTGCTGTGCTGGGGCTACAGAGGCAGCTATGACACCATTGAACAGCAGGATGATAGGCTAGTTCAATGCACACAAGACTGTCCGTCCCCAAAAGTTATTTCCCAGTGTTGTTAACATGCCTCCTTGGAACTTGTCCACCATCATACATAGAGAATAACTCTTTGCTGATGACATGTTAACACGGGTGTTTTATACTATATCCCACTGTAAGCAAAGAAGCTTTTGGATATTTCTCACAAGATGCAGGGTTTTCTGCAGGATATTTTTGCCACAGAGTCAGGTTTCCAGCATCTGAAGCCTCTGTCCTCCATCTTTCAACACTGACTAGATTTTGTAAAGTGTGAGGACAGAAAAGTGCAGATATCTATTTTTTTCTCAGATAATTTGAATTAAAATATTCTCAAAGGTCATTAGAGAATTTTTTCCAGTAATGTCAAAAGCCTACTGCCTACATTAGTTATAAGGTAGCAAGTACATTTCCAAGGGCACTAAAAGACATACACTTGCGGCTGGTAAAATTGATATAACCTTTTTTTATACTTTGTCATTAATTTAAAAAAAACATGTAAAAGTAACTCAAATACCAATTGCAAGATATGAGAGTACAAGGTTGTCTTTTTAATTCCTATATGTTGTTGTGAAACACTTGTGACCAGGAAATGTTAACTTAAAATAAAAAAAATTCCTTGATGTAAGGATGGCAGCATTTTCCTGAAACGTTCAGTTGTAACTTAAATCTCTTTTGAGTTTTTGCTTTTGAAAACATCTCTTTTTGGCTCCTAGCATTTGAGATTAGACATTGCATTATTTGTCATATATTTAGAGTAATCAGAGAAAACACTGAGATAATTGACTAACAACCAATCAATGCTTGCAACTAATTATATTTTATGTAATCTTACAACATTGCTTATTTTTAAGTATCTTTTAGAAGTGCAGTTTGAAACTATAAAGTGCCGAAACTACAGAAAATCCTGCCGTTTTTATTATTGCTTTCCTTGACCCCAAAAAGTCATGCATGTCTTTTCTGTTATGTAGGCTAACATCATATGTAGATTACCACCAGCATGCAGTGTAAAACACTGCATCAAAAGCCAAGGTGGATTAATGTGTGTTTACATATGTGCACACATGTTTACATGCACACACACACACACACACACACATACACACACACGCATGCACACACTCACACAGCAGCCTTGTGCTCTCTGTGTCTGCCCGTCTAAACTTCTTCCCCTCCCCCCCTCTCAACATCTCTCTCCCCTTTTTTGTCCCCCTCGCCCTCTCCTTTTCCCTCCCGCTCTCTCTCTCCTGCCTGCTGGCACTATTTCAAGCCTCTGCCTTGGAGAGAGAGAGAGAGAGAGAGAGAGGCAGAGACACACAGATGCGCAGTGAGAGAGAGAGAGAGAGAGAGAGAGGAAGAGAGAGAGAGAGAGAGGGGAGGGGAAAGCAGACAGGATTTAGAGTTCAAGTGCACGTGCAGAAAATAGGCTGAATAGAGGAGAGTCAGAGCAGAAAGGAAACCAGGAAAAGGAGCGGCAGGGGCGGGAGACAAAGCACACAGTAGCTCTTTCTCTTCTTCTTTTCTTCCTCTCTATTTTCTTCTCACAGAAAGAGAAGGTATTAGCCTTAGAACAGAGGGTTGGAAAAAAAAAAAAAGAAAGCACAAAATTCAAATACCGTGAGCGTAAAAGAGGAAAAAAAAAATGTATTCCTATTCCTGCCCCCTCCTCTCCCCACCGACACACTCCTCCTCTATCCCTCCCTCTTGGATATTTCTCCATGAACCCCCAGTCTCTCTCTCTCTTTCTCTCTCTCTCTCTCCCTCTCTTGCTTCTCGCAGGCTCTCCTTTCTCTCCCCTCCCACCTCTTCACACACACACACACACACACACACACACACACATACACACATACACACACATGCACACACCCCGGAGTCCTTCCCACTCCTTCCTCTCACGCGCGCTTACTATCCACTTTCACTGGAGACCGACTGCAACAAGCTCGTTTTTTTTTCCTTCTTTTTCTTTAGCGTGCCAGTCTTTGCTTTTGGTTATGCCCTCATGTATCGAGGCACCATCACACAGACGCTTCACCCCTACTATGCGTGGCGCCCCTGAAAATTGCAGGCCGTGGATTGTCTCTGCGTTAGTCTGAACGCCACAAACCGCTTGTCCTCTTCTGAACAGTTTTTTTTTTCTTCCTATTCCTCTGCAGAAATTTTTGGTTTTGATTTTTTCGAAGTCGTAACTCGTCCTCTTCTTAGAAACCTTTTGTAAAGATTTTATTCGTAATCTGGAACGGGAGCACGGGGTTAAAGAAACGGAAAAAGAGTGTCCAATGAATGGACAGATGAAGGGGACAGAGGCAAAGAATGAGGGGAAAATGGAGAGCATGGTATGCGGTAGAAAGCGAGAAAGACAGTGAAAGAGAGAGAGAGAGAGCGTGAAAGAGGTAGGAGAAAGAGTACCGGCACTGGCAAGAAAAACAGGAGGGGGAAGAGAGGAGAAGGGGGACCAGTAGGGGATAGACTTAGGAAGGAGGGACGGCTGGGTAGGAATTGGCAAAATCGCGGGAAAAAGGAGAAAAAACAAAACTCCAGAATAAGACGGAACTGGACTTCTCTCCAAACTCAGACTCGCACTTTTTTGGTCGCCTTTGATTTTTGTTTTTTGACATGATTTTTTTCATCACTCCTCCGGTCACCCTCTCATTCATCTGTGAGTATACTGTATGTTCATGCCCTTTTCCTTTCCCATACATTCATCCCCTCTGCCTCTTTCCTCTTTTCTTTAAAGCATTGCCCCCCCCCCTCCGCCTTTGCCTTCACTTCATTTTTCAACACTCCTCTTTTTTTCTCTTGTTTGAAAAATGTGTTCCCTAGGTCGCTAATCCCCCCATCCTGTTCGTCTATCCCATCTCGTGCTCCACCTCTCTCCCTCTTTCACTGTCGTTCTCTCTTTCCTCCTTCAGCTCCTCTTTATCGTGGGTTATCGCTGCTCTCTTTGCCTCTCCTTGAAGGATTACCTCTGCTCACATTTAGATGAGGGCTTTGGAAAGGGATCACTGAGTGCACCCAGTTTTAGGGGGCCCATGCATGGGAGGCTAGCACATGAAGGAGGCAGGGTGTGTGTGCATATGTGTGTGTATCTATCTGTACAAGTCATGTGTATCTGTGTGTCTGTGCATGTGTGTGTGTGTGTGTGTAAGTATGTTGGGGTGTGATTAAGAGTTAACAGAGCCGGCAGTGGCGAATGGTCACTCCTGCTTACGCATGCGTGGATTTGCACAATCACGTTTCATGTTTCATATTTGTGTAATGATTGTTCAACGTTGTTTGCTCTCAAACGAACGTAAACGAAGGATGAAGTGTTCGAATGTTGCGTAACGAAGAGGTGAAAATACTCTAATTAACTGCAGGATTTCTTCTTCCTCGTCTTTCATTGCATATATTTCACTCCTCCCATGCTTGCCCCCCTTTTTCTATCCCATCTTCCATCCGTTCATCCGGGTATCCCCAATCTATCTGTTGGTCCGCCTGTAAAGACAAAAACCCACGGTCCAAGAGGTGGTTCGGTATCAACAAAAAGATAAGGGTGGATGTATTTTAGAGCGTAAACTAAGTAGCAAACTGGAGTCAGTTTCAACAAGTTTTTTCATTTTTATAACCTTCGCGTTTGTGCGACGTTACTTTTGTTTGATGTGATGAAGTTACAGGTAAAGATGGAGGCTTTGGTGCAAATTACTGCATATATGCGATGTAAAGATGTCGACAGTAGTGGATTATATGAGTCCGTTTTTGTTCTGTAAGTACATTGGGCCTAACGTTGGGCAGAAGACAGAGACATACGATACATAACACAAGTCTGATATCGTCCATTTGCAGTCCATCCGCTGTAATCTCTGACGACTATACCTTTTTCTCCCGCAGTATCTGCCCTAGAAATCTCCTGGCATCTCTGTCCTTTCCCCTTTTTTCCTCTCCTGTGCTTATTATGTGCCTGCTCTGTTTTTTATTTACCTAGCTTCCTGTTATCACTGCACACAGTTACTCTATCACTTGCCACAGTTGTTATCTATATTCAAGATTGCCCGCTGGTATCGTTCCGAGACGAGTGTGTGTGTGTTCAGCAATGGTTTTTATGATATGTAAGTGTGTTTTTCTGAAGCGATAAGTGCTGAAACACTTTTTGATTGTTTCTGTCATTTTTGTCAGGTTTAAAATCTTTGTTTATCATCCGTTTGTGAAAAAAGGGAATTGCGTTGATATGATCGTCAGAAACGGCAGACGATTTTTAAAATTCTTACGGTAGATTAGTGCTACAAAAAAGCTTATTGATAATTGTGGCTGTTAGATAACAGTCACTGGCGTATTTCTCTAATGATGATTCATGTGTAAATGTATGCTATATTAATATTTCAATGGTTTGATTAAAATACAATGACGTGACATTTTTTGGGCAGACAGCATCACTGCATTCTGCGATAAGCCTGGTGGGAGGACGCTTTTGTTTAGTAGCGTCCCAGTCTCGACCTTTCCCTGACCTCCACTGTAGCTTTCAGGAAAATGAAGGGAAAAGACTTTGATGTCAAAATTCTCGTCTGCGATTCTCAGCCAAAGACACAAGAAGGTTAGAGGAGAAAAATTCCCCTCAGAGCAGCCAACTCGCGCTTATTTGTTTTCAAATTTTGACTTTTATTTTACCAAACCTGCCTAGCACCTCCGAATCCACTCCTGAGGGGATCTGATGCTAATGCCAGTGTAGTGGGACCCCCAGGTTATGAAATATAACTCAGACAGACCTGGTGTTATGTAATCTTACATAACTGAGGCGGCAGCTCAGCAGGGTCGTGATCAGGGGCTCTGGAGGAGAAGCTATATGGGTCTGCTTATGGTATGAACTCACTGGCAGGGTCAACACACTCTGGGCCTTAAAGGGGAAGAGGCCCCGGCTTCATACAGATACCACAGTATCCACACATATGGACTTAAGTGTCTGACGCCTAAAGGCTGAGGAAATAGAATAACCTCACCTATTGTAGGAACAGTTTACTGCAGGGTTTTTGCCTCATTTACCAATACTATGTGCGTTTCTCATCTTATCCTATTTTAAACTAACTCCTGTGTCCTCAGTGAACTTAAAAAACATGCTTTTCTGATTAAAGTGGACCTCTATTTTAATGATTGTGTGGCTTTAAAAAGTGTGCAACCTTTGAAAGATAGCTCGAGTACGTCTGACTGTCATCAAACAGTATGTTACACGTATTCAGAGCACTACAGTCCTGTGCCATGAGCCGAGATTCTCTGCCAGCTCTCTGTGAATCTTGCGTGTTTCTCATCCATAATTGATGACATTCAACCGCAGCATACATTAATGGATCGAACAGACCTCAGGAATTCCCATGCAAGCTGCCATTGTGTGTAGAAGGTTTGAATTTGTGCTGCTGACTTTTCCCTGCTGGAGTCTGACAAACTGACTGGTGCAACAGCCTAATAGCCCTGGTGTGAAATACAAGTAGCACAACCAAGTGCCTGCAAGTGTTTTATTTAATGAAGAATTTAAAAGAAATTTAAATAATAGATGAAGGGCCAAACAAGTAATGATATGGTTAAACATGCAGCTAGGGTAAAGTGAACAATCGGCTCAGATTCGTGCTATTTTAAGGGGCAAATCGGTGCGTAAATTGCTTTTTACAGAATGCCTATTATTCTAAAACTAATTACAATGAAATGTGATTTTTTTTTTCCAGATCGAGCCTCCAAGACAACCTGAACTTTTTCTTTGAAGTTGTGATTTTATTTCAGGTAAGGAAATGTTTACTACGCATTTATTTAATTTATAGAATTCTAAGTGGGTAATAGATTCTGTAACTTTCTCTCATCCACAGAGATTTAATCTATGTATAGCTTTGTTTAAAACCAGGTCCCTCAATGACTAGACTTTTGCCTAATGGCACTCAGCAGTCAGAAGCACTTGGTCAGCCATTTTAGTCTGTGGCCCAATCGAAACGTCGATGCACCATCAGAATAATTGAATTACTCTTCCCTGAGTCATTCTGTCGTGATTAACCTCCCAGATATGTGCAAACCGTGGGCCTATGTGAAACTGACAGGACCGACAGTCCGTCATTTTTGTGGCACGCCTGTTTGAGTCAGTTTGGTGTAACAGTGTTGGCTGTGGCTTATCTTATTAAGCAACAAGTGGAAGGGTCATCTGTTGGTCACGTCCCGATTATCAGATGTTGTTGAAAAGTGAGAGAGTTTGGGTATAAAGAGCGCCCTGTGGTCTAGCCTTGAAGCTAGCTTTGGAGATGCCTCACATTACATTTTTGTCTTTGTGCTGATGTCACCCCCATGCCCCCGGTCCAGCAGCAGGAGAATAAGAGCTACATTCTGCCTCTGCGACACAATGGAGCCCTTCTTGTCCTGATATTTTCACAATGTGTTTTTGCAGGGCCCTGCACACACATACACGCACACGCACACACGGGCACACACATTTCTCTGCAGGCAGCACAGGCCATTGATTCAGGTAGTTGAGCTCTTTACCTGATATTTCCATTCTTGTTGAAGGTGTTTGCCCAGAGATTTGAGGCAGTTTGCTTTCACTGTCAAAAGTGCTTTGTGAATTTGCAGCAGGTCATTTGTCATATTTCAAAATTCTTTCGCAGCACACGCTCAAGGAACGTTAACCCTGCTATATAAACTGAGCCGCATCAGTAGAATTCATATTTTGGAGATTGTCATGTAATGGATATTTTTCATGCGTTGGTGATGGAGAAGACACGTAAGCCACTGCATTACAGTATTGTGGTGTGGCATGGGTTAACGTCTGAGGATCAGAGGAATGTGTTGGGGTCGACAGGGAGAATTCCTCAGTCCTGCGCGACTAGGTCACTGCACTGACAAGAGTCTACCACCTTTTTTAGCATGCGCAGTGCCGCCCTGCGCCTCTGTCTCATTGCCCTCTATCTTTTTCTAATTCTGCCTGCCTGCCTGCCTCTCTCTCTCTCCTCGTTTCCCTCTGTCTGGCTCCAAGACTGTCCTTCTTTCACCCCTTCCACTCTCCTCCTTCACATCATTTCATCTTTTGTTCTTCTCGCTCGCTCTTTGTCTCTGACTCTCTCTCCTGTCTCTTTTAGTTAATATATAAATTTATTTTGCTGTCCTACTTTGCCTCCTGTTTTCTCCACTCTGCCTTCCGTCTTTTATTTGTCCCCTTGCACTTTTCGCTTGTGTTTTTTTGTCTTCAAATATTCATGCCTTTAGGTATTTATACTCCAAAGTCATTATTCTGTCATTTTCGTCTAGTATAGCCATTCTTCAAACCTTCACCCTCCTATCTTTTTTTGTATCGAGTCTGTCTCTCCCTGCCTGTCTTTTTCTGTGGCACATTGAGTTGACTGCTGCAGGTGCTTTCAAGAGGACAAGGCAGGAGTGCAAGGGAGTGAGGCAAAAAAAAGAGACACGGACTTATACATTCTCTGTAAGCTTGTGAATATGACACTGGCATGTTTGTTATTGATGCAGTGCTGTAGCATACATATGGTGCCTGGTGGTACTGGTCATGTATGATTTATATGGTGCGTTCCCACACACAGGCCGAGGGCTTTCATACCAGCTATCTGTATTCCTGACTGAGTGAAGGAGTTTGCAGTCTCACCTCTTCATTGGCTGACAGCAGAGGTGACAGACAGACCCCCAGGTACAGGAGCGTTTCCGTTGATGGAAGATGTGGCGGTTTGACACAGTCTGAACCTCGCACATGCTTGCTAAATGAAAGCACATTTCTCTCATTTTACACAGATGTAGGCTGTGCGCAGTCTTATACCTCATGCAGAGGGATGTTGGCGGTAACATCTGGAGATTCTCTTGTTCTTCTGTATGCTACATCTGTATACATGTGGATTCTTTGCGGAATATCTGGCTCAAATTTTTCCTGATTTATTCTTTACTTGATGACAGATGTTTGTGGTTTACCACAATATGACATTATGACAGCAACAAAAAAAAATTAAAAAACAGAATTAGGAGTTATTTTAGCACACTTTTGTGTGACAATGTAACACTTCATTTTAATTGTTCCTTTTTGCTATCTAAACTATTCTGCCATGTAAAATTATTAACTGCTCTGTTCAGTCTTGTAATTTATTTAAAGAATATACAGCTTTTCAGGAACTGGCACTTTTTGCAACAAAGTTACTTAAAAGTGCCAAATCTGTTTGAAAATAATTAATCACTTTACAGGTACAGAATTAATTAAAAAATGATTTTAAAAAATCGATTGATCACTTAAGTTAATGGTAAAATCAAAATACCAAAACTTATAAAACAAAATAATATTAACTGATATATAATTTAAATTACTGTGAATTTATACTGTTAGTCATACAAAAGAAAACATTTAAAATCTTAACCATTGGCTTTTGAAAGGAGTAATTGGTATTTTTTACTATTTTATGACATTTTATGGACAAACATTAAATCGGAGCACTGTAAAAAAAAAAAAAAAAAGACAGATTAATTAATAATGAAAAATCAGTTGCAGCTCAAATGTATAAATATTTCTATTTTAAAGTAATCTTATAATGCTTACATGCTCTAGATTGATGGCATACCACATCATCTTATCTACCCTGACATATTAAATTATTGATTGCACTGTCATGCCCATCTTGTAGCCTATTAAGGCTAAAACTAGCCAACTGAATTATTCAGTGAAGCGTTTGATTCCATAAAATATATATTCAGCATTTCAGAAACTGAAACCTACTTTAACAAAGAGATAGCTTGTATTAAAGCACACATTTAGAACTGAAGTGAGATGTTGATTAATCCATTACGAGATTGACAGAGAATTAATCTGCAGCTGTTATGATGATTATTAATCGAGACAATGACTGGTTTCTGATTTTTACACGTATAAATTTGCTGGTTTTAATAGTTTATTGCAGTCTAAAGATGGTAACTGGTAACATGGGCTTTGGAAAAATGTGATGAGAATTTTTCGCATGAAATAAATTGATGAACTAAAAAAAAATATTGTTCATTGAGCCAATAATTATGTGACTGACAGCATAGTAACTATATCATGATGGTACATATTTTACTGTAACTTTTTACCCATCTTGAAGTTCATTTAAGTTCAAACTTGCCAACTGCATTGTTCAGTGAAGAGTTTAATTCCATAGAGGGTGTTAAAGATTTCGACACCTACTGTTTGTACAGAAGTTTAAATATTTGTGAATATACTGTACCCACTAAAATGAGTCTCAACTATGTGTGAGGCTGAACTATTTTAGGTAGCACAAATCTCCAAATTGGATTTGCAGAATTTTGGGATAAAGCTCTTCAAATACCATTTTACTCAGCTCTGACAACATGTGTGCAAATCTGTGTGTGTGTTTGTTTGTTTGTGTGCGTGTTTGCTTGTGTGTGTGTGTGTGTGTGTGTGTGTGTTTGCCCGACCCGCCACCAAGCACCCAAAGCCCTGGCACTTTCAGACAGTGAGGGGAGGTGAGACGTGAGTAATAGCACTGACTGATGATGTCACAGACAGCATCGCGCCGCTTCAGCTGCCACCCTGACCCGGCTTTAGGATGGCGGCAGCAGCACGCAAGCACCCGTGGGTAACACACGCCAAAGCACATTAGAGGCTGGGAGATGGAGGGAGGCAGGGATGGAACACACAGAACACAGCTCAGGGGGACAGAGAGAGAGAGACAGTGAGAGAGACAGAGAGAGAGACAGAGGGAGAAGGCTGTCAGATTAAAGGGGAGAGAGAGGAAGAAAAGCTGAGAGACATGTCAATGTTTGCCTCGCCATGCCTTTTTTTTTTTTTTTTTTCCAAGCAGACTGTCTGGTTGGAGTTGATGTTCTACATCACAGCCTCAGGTATCTCTCACTGTCTTTCTTTCTGTCTGTTTGTCTGTCTGTCCATAGATCCCTCAGTTTGCTTCCTATATCACTTCAGTTAAATACAAAGTAAGTCTCTGCATGAAAAGAAATAAAACACGGGACAACTGTATTAAAATTTAGTCATTTTAAGTCGTTTACAAAGAAAAATATTTTTGCATTTCTACTGTTTGCAGCTTTAAAAGCAGTAAAAATACCTTTTTTTCTGCTTTTGATGTAATTTTTTATCCGAATCTCTTTGTCTTTGCAAAATACATCTTTAGCTTAAAAAAAAAGGAATTTTCATTTGTTTTCTAAAAGTTGGTAGAACAACCCTTTCAGAGATTAATTTAGAAAATCTCAGAATAATCAACCATTAAAATACAATATAAAATCAAACAATCAGCTACATCCTACATAAGGTCTCTATTTATTTTCCTTTCCTTTCCTTTCCTTCTCTAATCTTTTTTAAGATAACAAACCATCACACATTCAACATTTTATCTGCAGCGTGTGTGTCTCTCTCTGCGTTCCTCTTTATCTCTTTTGTATCCTCGGTCACTGTCTGTCAACTTTACTCACAGTGTGAAATTGCCAAAGGTGAAATTGGTGGTGTGGGTTCAACAAGGGTGAAATGAGTGACAGTGATGTGGTTGAGGACTGCTGATCTTGCTGCTTCAGACGTTTTTCTCAATGCAAGTCTGAAAGATTGACTTAGAAGGCAGCTGTCGCCGGCCGCGGCTCCTCTCATCCAGTCCGTTCTCTGCTCCACTGGGTCCATCAGGTGCAACAAAATATGCAATTTATGATGATTCATATGATGTTATAGTGGCATTTATGTAGCACAGAGAAACATATTGAAAGATGATAAAATGTATGATCTGCAACGTGACTGATAGAGGATTGTTGTTTTGATGCATACAGAGTGAGAAAAAAATCAAACCATCTTCTACATTCACTGTAACAGCCACAAATCAGATCTATAAGACTATAAAAGTAGTTGTTCTAACATCAATGTAGAGTTAAAAAAAAGTTAATCAATCAACTGAATCAACTTTAATTATAAATGGAATTAATGGTTCAAACTTCCCAAATGGGAATTTTTGTTTTCATCTGTGATAATAATTTGAATGACTTTGGACTTGGGACAGTTTGTGGGACAAATCAAGCTACTTGAGCTCATCATTATCAGAATTTTTCACTATTTCCTGACTTTTTAGAGACTTAGCAATTAATTGAAAATGAAAATAAAGATTAGTTTTAGCCTCAGTTTAATAAATCAATTGTATTTCATGTCAACATTAATCCATTTTTAAGAACAGGAGAGCAAGGCTGCTATAAAAATAAGTTAAATGGTTTTAGTGTTATAAAATCAGTATTGTAGACATTAACTTGGCTATTCAGCCTTCCCTTCAGCTAAAACAAAGTGTATACTATACATACTGCAGCCTTAGCCAATTGTACTGTAGACAATAAAATGAAACATAATCAGATCATAGTTAAGAAAGTGGCTGTAAAATACAAATTTAATTATCTCCAAATATATACAATGTGCAAATTAAAACTGCCAAAGAAAAAAATATTCAGTATATCTTTCATGGCCAAATAATGAATTATGGGTAAACCACTGCTATAGGTATATTCCTTAATTAAACAGTATCGCTTTCAGTATACAACATTTTCTCTAAGGCATCCGAGAAACTGCACTTAAGGCTAACTGAGGCATTTATCACTGAAATCCATCTCAAGAGCTGAGGAACCTTGAGCTGGAAGAGGAGAGCGCCCGTTCACAAGCACTCATGTGTTTGTTTTCGCCACTATCACTTCAAAGTCTCATTCAATTCCGACTCCCAAATGGCTCTTGGTTCTTTGATCTCGCTGCCGAGAGATGAGCAGATACTCAAAGCTGAGCAATCCTGTTTGCAATTTCAAGGCGATACTCCGAAGCAGAAGACTCAGAATTTTTTTTTTTAAGCTTAGGCAGATACAGCTCTGGTGTGATAATTCTCACCAAAAAAGAGACACTGATGAAAGAAACTGAGATAGAACAGGATAAACAATACAGTAAATGTAGCAAAAATTGTAAGCCTCTGTAACTGGAACAAATACCACAGACACTTAGGAGGACTGAAAAAGGTAAAAGAGGGTGACAACGATACTGTTTTAATTAAATGCCCAGTTCAAAATAAGATGATTATTCCTAAGAATATGACACCCAGTGAACACTAT
>JAQNCA010000008.1:7495629-7508007 GCA_029783725.1 Acanthurus tractus
AATCTAAAGAGCAGTTGTTGAATAAAACGTTTTCAACTGCATGAACTAATTTGGAGAGAATTCCCCGAACTTTCCAGACCTCATTGAAAGCTGAGATGAGACGAGTGCTTCACCAGAGGGGGCACCACCTTTTGGCCGGCTTTGTGTGCTGAACACTTACACTTTTCAATAAAAAAGACAGCCAAGGTTTGTGACCCCGATATATGATTCACATGGGATTTTTAGATCTGACTTCACTGGAAATTACAGCATTGAAGACCTGCAGTCAAGAGCATGAAACACTGTGATAGTTAGAAGACAGCCAACTATCATCAGCTTGATACCTGTTCATTTGTAGAAATGTTAAAGCTCCTCTCAGCAACTCAAACTATTTGCTACTGTTAGAATATATATGGAAAAAAAAAATCTCTCGTAAAATTTTCTCATTAATAATTGTTTTCTTAATGAGTGAAATCATCTGTGGAGTGCCAGAAAATAGTGAAAAATCTTGCTGTTTCAAATGCCTGAAAAACCCAGAATTAAAAAATAATTAAGCAGCAAAACGTTACAATTGAGAGGCTGGAACCAGAAAACAGTATGACTTAGTGACTATCAAAACACATGCTGATGAATTTAATGTCAATTGACTAACTTGTTAATCAGCTCATTATTATTTTTGTTATCAGTTGATTTGAACCTGGCTCTGTTTTTGAATAACTGGAAATATTACAATAAAGTTCAAGCAGTGGTGAAAACTTGTGTCGTTTCTGTCGCAATTTAAATCTAATAAATACTGCAGAGGTCGGTGAGAGGGATTTTTTGAATCCTTATCAGCGGTTACTTCATGCCTCGCATTCAGCGTAGGAGACATTTTTACTCAGCTAGTCAGAAACTAAACACAAAATAAACAGAACAAGTGATACCAGGATCCAACAAACACAAATACAACTTCTTCACTGCCCCATTTTTCTAAATACTTAACAGAATGCCAGAGCCGGCAGTTTTCAGGTGAATAAACGAGGGTGACGTGGACGTCTTTCAGACTCTCGCCCTGATGCTCAGCCAGGGTGGCTCTGTGTTCCCTGGCTCTCGGCCCTCCATGTGTTTGTGCATCCCAGGACAGTTGACATTGATTGTGCAGGAGACAGACTGAGACACATTAGTACCCAGCTCGCTCCCGCCGCTGAAAAACACATTAACTGGCTGCATTGGGAGCCCTGTCTGGTAACCATGGCGAAGCACACAGGGAGGGAGGAGGAGGAGGCTTGAGACGGGGCAGCGGGTTCAGCGTGCAGTCTCTCAGGGGTTGTCTTTCTTAAACGCTCCTTTCCTTTCCTTCGGCCACGTCTGTCATTTTCTCTTTGCCTCTTTTGATCCGACAGCTTGTCTCTCTCTGTGTCTCTCCCTTCCTCACATGCATATAAACACAATTTGCATTTTTCTTTCTCTTTACTCGCATTCTTGTTATTGATGCTGACCTCATCAATCTGCCCTTACTTCATACTCCACCCCCTTATCCAACTACCCTCTGCAACGTAATCTGCCTCTCTCTAATTTGCTTTTTTTCCCCCATGCTTTTCTTCTATTGTCAACATGGTTTCCCTTTGCAGAGAGGCACAGGAAAGAGAAGAGGGGGCTAAAACAATGTGAAAATGTAGAATAAACTCGACAAAAACTGGTACTGGGGCACGAGAAAGGAGCTGACGATTATCCACAAGCAAAATTTCAATGTATATTGGTAATTAGGGCTTTATGTTTTCTTTTTGTGCTTTATTTTTTTTGCATAACACAATAGATTTGTACAATGTTTATGCTTATTTATGTATGTTTTTTATGTATCTAGTTTCTTTTTGTACTTCTGCTGTTGCTGTGGCACTTTTCCCTGTGTGGAATCAATAAAGAAATCATGTTATTAAGCACAATTTTCAAGTGCTTGTTCTCTGTGTACTTCCCTGTGAGAAGACTTTGGAATACAAAAGCGATGTATGTTCTCAAAACTTTGTAAAAGTAGAAAGTTTTGCATGTAAAAGATTAAGTTAGACTTGATGTGAGGCTAAACTATGTAACTTTGGCTGAACTGCAGCCACTGTGGCCTCTAGTGGCAATACCAGAATCTTTGTAAGTGTTAAACAAATATAAGAATAGATAAGAATTATAAAGTCAGTAATTTATATAAGGTTAGTAACTAATTTTGGCAATATTAACCTCCATAAGATGCCAGGTGTACCAGAACAAGTAAGACAAAACTCATGAATGTATATATAAGAACAAGTGACTTTCATGAGTTAAACTCCCTAACGGGAAGAATGTGTTATTTTTTCTCTCAAAAGTGACATCTTGCTTAAATCCAAATTTAAAAAAGGCCTTTGAGTCATCTGCCACTAGTTCGATAATAATCTGACTGTTATTTATGGTGTCACGCACACAAACATGCCCAGGCCGCATGCACAAACATGCAGTCATGAAAAAATGTTCAGAAGAACTTTGTCTCTAGTCTTAAGCTCAAATATGACTGCTACAAAGATTTCCCTTGTTTTCATGATCGTCCTGGAAAGATGGATATTTTATTGATGTTAACCCCTTTATTCATTATACAGTGAGTCATACAACCGTTTAACTGCCTGTTTTAATGGCTGGTGTTGGTGTACCTGAACAAAGATTAATTTCTTCTTCTCTTAAGGTTCTAGGCTATAATACATTTTAATGACAATATGTTTTTATACAGGTTTGTTCCAAAAAATCAACAAATAATCTTATACTTTTCAGATGATTGCTAAGAACTCTTATTTTTATTGCTTCACCGTTTTACTACCATATAATTGAACATTTGCCTTTGATTACACAAATTAATTACACTTAACAAATTAGTCTGTAGGGGGCAGTGCAGAGCTACAGTCCCACAGTCACAGTGCTTGTTGAGGTTGTGGTGCATGAAAAATACTTATTTTACATGAGCGTATCTACTTTGTGTAACTATTTACTCCACTTCTGCATAATATAGAGGGAGCTTTAGTAATTTATGTGACGGCAGTAGGTTGTTTGTCTTAAAAAATACTGTACAAGTCACATTTATACACAGTTGTTGGTCCTCCACATTAGAATAGTTTTTTTTCCCCGTCAGATGCTGGTAATGAGAAAAGCTCATGCACAATTTAACAATTCCTTCACACTGTGATAGCAATCAGTGCTCACAAAGCGCCGAGAGCAGCCAAGAGGTAGCTAAAGAATATTTTAGATTTCTTACTGGATGTCTGCTTAGTTTTGAGTAATTTTCAAAATGAGGAGGAACATTGCACATCTTTCTTAAGCAAATCTGGCTACAACATACCACGATTCGCAAAAAAAAAAAAAAAAAACTGAGGGGAAAGATGATTTAAGTTGTAAGAACTCTTCAAGGAAATCTAACATACAAATGATATTTTTCTGTCTTTCTCTTTAGTGTATCTTGCTGCAACATATGCTGCTTGCAGGTATGCTTTTTAAGCATTGTATCAAGTTGCTTGTTGGCAGTGATGCTGTCATTCCTGTGGCTTAGATCATGCAGGCATGGGCCTGTTTCATATTTGGATAGCACATATTTGCAAGCACATTCAGTTGACTTTTGATATTACAGCTATGTTGTCTTCTTTTTGTGTTTTTAAGTAAGATAGAGATTTGATAAGCTCTTCTGATTCCACACAGAGCATTGGGAATTATGCATAAGTATAAGAACATATGCATAATGTATGTTTAAGTATCTAGTCTAGATTACTATGTACATCATGAGGATGCACAAAAAATAATGGTACTAATTACTATACACACATACATTAATAATAAATATAAGGTGTGTTGAAGCCGATTGGTCACGAAAAAATTCTGTTGAAAAGATTTGCAATAAAAAAGTAAATACAGAAGTCACACCTTGGGGAATAAAATGATGTGATATGTAAATTTGGCCCTGTCTTGTGTCTGCGGAGCAACGGTGTGAAAGGATTAGAGAAGCGCTAATGTGAGTATAAATATTGTATGTGGGCAATGTGAGAATTAACAGTTAACAGCCTGGAAGTCAGCAGGGATGTCGGGACGGAACTGAAACTTCGTGCTGCAGTTTCCTTCAGAGACTCCGAATCATAACGGACACCCGGAAGCGACCGCAAATTTAAACAGCCATCACAACAACAATAAACGCGAACATTCACTCTACAGGCTGTCTGATGAATCAATAGTCCATGGAAAATTAAGCTTAAATCTTACAGAAGATTTCTTTAAGGTGAGATATGCACTCTGTCGATTGCATTATTTTATTTGCTCTAAGCCGCTAGCGACTCTTTCCATCGCCATCGATTTTGAAGCTGACTATTACCTGGAAAACAATCTAGTCCACAGCCATAGCGATTGTCTAAGGCCCCAATTTTGACTAAATTTACTGTTCTTCAGATACAATTGAGAATGCATTGTGTTGTTATTATTTTTTGATATTTTTTTATAATATCTCGAAGTATAAATATGCAGCAAAGGGAAAAAATATGCATATTTGATCGCACCGCTATTAATAAATGCACGTGTTATTGCTAGCCTCCATAATACTTGATTATCATATATCTTCCCGCCGTTGTAAGATTGCATTGCATAAAATAGGCATAGCCTTGCAAAACTCATCCTTGCAATGTTAACAAAAACGTGTAAGCCTTTATTAATTACTTTCCACATATTTAAAAAAAAAATATGTACATGTGTTATGGTGTCTTACTCTGCAAACAAGGTTATTAATGTAGACATTATTTTTTGTTTAACTTTTGCGTTTTAGAAAAAGAGTATTTGACAGTTTAATTAAATTTTTTTCAATCAGATTTTTTTTTCTGTAATGTAGAAATAAGCCACCAAGTGTGAATTATTCAAGTGTCAGACAGATTTTAGCCATACATACAGGCAAAATGGTGACTTTTGAAAAAAAGAATCATAAAATTAAGCTTAAAATTATTGCTTAAACCTTAAATAATAAATGTCAGTTTAAGAAAATGACTTGAATCCTCCTGTTTTAAATTTTATTAAAGGTCACCAATTAAATGGAATATATTCGTATCTACATTACACTTTAAGAGGGTATCACACATAACACTAATCTCATCTGACCAATAAAAAAAAATGACCATCACCTCTTTATGAATTTTCTGCTAACTTATCATAGAACTATTAATATTGGGAACATGTCTGTGTATCTGCCTCTCCTACAAAAGTTTTGATTAATTTTTAGGGGCAAGTTTATTTAAATTTGGCTTCATTTAGCTAAAGAATATTTGTGAAATAAGGCACAGATGTTAGATTAAACAAAGCCTGCTCGCAATGGGCATTTTTATTCCTCTTAAAGGTTGTTTGGGCTCTGTGCAGGCTGTCAAGTTCCTCCTCACCAAACTAATCTAACCAGATCTTAATAGATGTCCCTTTGTGAACAGAGGCACAAACAGCAGGAATAGAAAAGAGCCTTCCCTAAGCTGTTACCACAAAGATGGAAGGGCCTAGCACTGAGTTGATCCTTTACTGAAACCAATTGGTTTAACCCAAACCGGAAAAACACAGATTCATCCATCCAGCTGTCCGATTATGATTGTTATGTTTCATTACTTCAGTGAATGCTCTTCCATTGCTTCACAGTCCTGTTGTGGTTTGCTTTACACTACTCCAGCTGATACTTTGCATTATGCACAGTGATGTGAAACTCATGTGCAGCTGCTCAGCCATGGAAACCCATTACAGGAAACTCTCAGCATACAGTTTGTGTACTGTTGCTGCCTCCAGAGGCAGTTTGAAACTGTAGGGAGGGATGCTTCAGATAATATGCGCATCAGCACTTGTTGGTCCTGCACTGTGACTCTGTATGGTCTACTGCTTTGTGGCTGAGCTGTTTTTGTTTCTAAGCACTTCCATTTTACAATAATAGCACTTAAGAGTTGACTGGGGCAGTTTCAGTTGGGAAGATGTTTCAGGAGCTGACTTGTGGCAGAGGTGGCATTCGATGACAGAGCAATTTTTAGGTCTCTGAGCTCTTTTCAAAACATTCACAGTCCTTAATGTTTGTCTGTGGAGATTTGACGGCTGGATTTTATACACCTTTTAACAGTGGGTTTGGCTGAAACACCTGAACTCAGTTATCAGTTGGAGTGTCCACTGACTTTTGACCGTGTAGTTCATCTTTCTAGTAATTTGTATAAATATTTAGTTAAATGAATGTCAGAAAATTCATTGATTAACTGCTTCTCGATGTTAATTTACAGGTGCAAACCTAAGAAACAGTTCAAACTGAAGGCACCAATATGGAAGAAGAAATAAGGACGGCTGAAAAGGAACATGGAGTTGCTGCAAACACTAAGGGAGAGTCCAGTGCAGAGATGTCCAACAGCAATGCAACTAAAAGAGGACGGGGGAGGCCACAAGGTTCAAAGAAGTTAAAGGTTTGTGTCACAGATGTCAACCTTATGGAACTTGTTTCTGGCATCTCTAACGGTGGGTCCACACAGCCTCAGAGGGGAAGAGGGCGGCCAAAACTCTGTGTAAAACGCACAGAGCAGCAAGGATCAGGAGATGAGGATGCTGACACTCCCCAAAATCAGGAGAGGTCGAAAGTGTCCAAGAGAGAAGCTAGTGACAAAGACAGTCCTTCGACAGAACATTCTCCTAAAAAAAGAGGCAGGCCAAAAAAGTCCCCCAGCAAAAATACCACTGAGAAAACTGATGTTGAAGAATTACCAAACGGTGGCTCTGATCCGCCAAAAGCAGGAAGGGGTCGTCCGAAAGGGTCCACAAAGCGCAAGTTGGAAAGTTTAACAAGCAGTCAAGAGACTGACGACATTTTGATAACACCTAGAAAAAGGGGTCGACCAAAAGGCTCTCTAAATGATACACTCAGACCGGAGGGAGAGGAAAGCAGTGAAAGGGGAGCTAATGCTGACGCTAATGCTAATGCTGATGCTGATGCTAATGGGAGCATAAACTCACTAAAAAGGGGGAGAGGTCGGCCAAGGAAAGTGGAGGTGAATAACACTGGGGAGTCAACACAGGATACAACAAATGGCATCTTAAAGACACCTAAAAGAGGGAGGGGCAGGCCAAGAAAAAGTATTAAACAAGAAAGTGGAGATAAGCAAGCAGATGGCTCACAGGTAGTCAAGAGAAGTAGAGGTCGACCTAAAGGATCTTTAAACAAGAAACCTTTCACATTGAAGGTGGCTCTTAGAATGCAGGTCTCGCCCACAAAAGGGAAGCGTGGACGACCAAAAAAACAACCAGCCAAAAGGGGACGGCCAAGAAAGTACCCTCTGCCATCACCTGAGGAACTAAAAAAGCCAAAAGTCTGGAAGCCACTTGGAAGGCCGAGGAAATACCCACGTGTGGACCCTCCGGAAGGGGTTCCCCCAGCCCCTCGCCGAAGTCGTGGTCGGCCTCCCAAGTCAGCGTCTAAAAAAGGCGCTCACTTACGCAAGAATTTCTCTACCACTCCATCCTCAACTCGCAACCCAAATGATGGATCCTTGAGAAAAAGGGGCACTCCCCCAAGTACTGCAAAAAATGAAGAGGAGATCCCTCGTAAAAGGGGACGGCCTAAAGGTTCACTCAACAAAAACAAAACCCGAAGTGAAACACAGCTGGACAGCACAGTCACCAACCATTCAAAGAGTGATTCAACTACTGTTGGGTCGCGACATGAAGGAGGGTCAGTACAAACAGACTTAATGCCCGTTGGGCATGAAAGTGAAACAGAAGAAACGCTCAATAAGGATGTGAGCTTAGAAGTTAGTAACCAGGCTTGACGAACAATCCTGGTCCGACCAAAAAAGTTGCTGTGGTAGTTGCTGTTTAAAACATCAAAATCAATCTTGTCAGTGAAAACACATGTTCTCAACATTTTGTCGGTCGGGTAGGCTAGATATTCAGCAGCTCTTTTGTTTTCCTGACTAACTTGTTCGTGTTGTTTTATTGTGCTTGATTTAAGAAAAATCATTTTTGTCATCTGAGTAAGCGGTAGTACTAATAATCTTTTAATAGAACTGGCATGTATAGTTTATTATTATAGACTGGTCCAGTTTTCTTATAGCTTTCAGACGTAGTGTTTGTCAGTTTTAAGTGTAACCGTAAAATGTCTGCTGGTAAACGATTTGGATGGGTAAAAAAAAAGTCCAAACAAATGTTTGAGAGATGAGGACGACAAAAAAATAACAATGAAGCTATTGATAGCTGAAATCATGACATCCCATCTGGACAAACCTCTGTAACTCAGTACATTCTCTCATTTAGCATTTCTCTCATTGATCCGTCTGACAAACTGTGTGACAAACTGGTGAACATATACAAACAGGGCTTAATTACATTCTTTAAAAATGTAAACAAGGTTTTCGCCAACCCATACACAATGACACACCTTCTGTTGTGTAACTGCTGTGCGAGCCAGCACCTGACAGTTAAGTGTGGGTTTTATATGTTGGATGGTTAAGGCTCATTGCCCCAAATCTCGTTTGACTGGATATGTTTACTTCTATGCCTACGAGATTAAAATGAGTCATCAAAATAATTTAATGTATCAGAGGAAGGAAGAGGAAGGGAAGTTTGATATTAATATAATAAAACGTTTTTTTTTAGTCTACATTTGACGCAAACAAAGTGTAATTCGTTATCTCTTAATTTTTTTTTAACATAATTTAAAGTTTTCCTCATTACGATTTTTATCACAAAAATGTTTCACCTGACAATTTTACTGATGAACCTACAGGGAATTATGACTGGAATCTGCAGCTCACTTGACTTAACAGAGCTTCATAGAGTTTCAGCTCATTGTTTAGCTGTCTGACCCACATTTTTACCACCAGAACAGGGTAGAGACCAAGAGTTTGAATAATGAACTTTATGTGGTGGCCCCAAATGTGTCTGTGGCCCCATAAGTGAAACTGTTTCCCTGTAACTACTGGATGTGTCAATACTGTTTGCCAACAATTTTGTCAGAGCAACTTAAATTTCCAGTGTGTAGGATTTAGTGGCATCTAGTGGTAAAGATGTAGATTGCACCTGACTAAATATCCCCCCACTTACCCTCCCCTTTCTAGGGTTTAGAACCTACAGTGGCCATGAAAGTAAAAGGCCATCTTAAGAGCTGGTGTTTGGTTTGTATATTATGAGTTACCACAAAGTCAAGGCAGGCTCCTTGGCTCTCTCTGTAGATACAAAAGGCCCATTCAAAGGTAATAAAACAATTCTAATTTGAACTCTGATTATGTTAATATGCACCAATGAAAACACATTTATTAGAATCCTAATCCATTTCTGCAATATTCTACCACTAGACCCCTCTAAAAACCCTCACACTGGACGTTTAAAAGATGATGCGTTCCAATGGTTGCTGCCCCCAGGAGGACAAAAACGTATTGCAGGCAAATGAGAATATTGTTAAAGGCCTCTTAAAATAGAAACAGTGTACAAAATGTATTAGAACAATGCAAAATACTATTAAGTAAGGCTGTATTTTGAATCTGGTTCAGACCAAAGATTCGTGTTAGGACACTTTAAATCTTTTAGCTACTTTCTTTACATCGTCTTGCAGTGTTCCACAGTTTGAAGCGTCTTATGAGTAAAGACAATGGTAGTGATGTACTCGCTAAAGTTGCATTTCTAATAATGATAAAATGGTTTTAACATTAAAAGACAATATGGTTGAGAATTTTGAGCCACTCATGGGTGTTTCAACTGAATACTCTGGGGGCTTTTGCTGTGAATTTTAAACAGGAGATATCAGCTCTTTGATCATTTTCTTTCATCTATTCCTTGAGTGACTCTGTTGTTCAGTGAAGTTGGTGTTATTTCAACCAGCTAACAGTTTGTGACCGACTTGCTATTTGCTACAAGCTGCCTAGCCATTGATATTGGTGACGTGCCTTATGTTCAAAAACCAGCCACTGCTGACTCCACAAGCTTAGATGCGAGTATAGACCGGCCAGTCCTCACTGCTGCAACTTTTCTCACTGCGGTCTTTGGTCTGAACTGGGCTTGGATAAACTTTACTTAAAAAAAAAAATTTGTTTTTCTTGCTGCTGGAACAGCACTCTTCACTTTAACTCACGATTGAGTCCCTGTGAGAAAAATTTGAGGGCTTGCGAGATAAAATATGTTTAAGTGATGTCATAATTTTAATCATGTCTTCATGTTTGTTTTGCCTTAATTGCCAAAGCTTTGAATGTACCATTGGTCACTGTTACTTCGTGGTCCTGCACTGATCAGCCTCTTGTGACATGAGTCCCTCGACAGAACAAAAAGCTCTGTTTCAGATGCCTTCCTGCCGCTCCGAAAGTCGCCCTGAAGATTTCCTTCAGCAAATATACCTTCTACTATGACAGCATCAGCTGTTATCGAGTGTCAGTAGTTATTTTACTGTCCTAAATGTTTACGTGTAACTGTATAGCCTTTTTTAAAATAACTTGGGACTGTCATGAGATTAAATTCAAGTAATTAGATTGATTTCACAAACATTCATTTACTTGTTTTTGAGCACCTAGTGTAAAAATTGTGTGACATGACTTGTACATCTTTATTATTAATACCTTTATGGTTGGCTCAAACAATTGAAAATTGTTTTTAAATGCCAGACTGTGCTTCATGTGTCCAGTTATCACATGTAAAAAGACTGTGAGATGGGAATGGAAATAGAGGTTATGGTTTTAAAAAAATCACATTGAAAACTGATCCGGCTTCGTGAAGTCAATTTATTTTAAGTGGACATGATTTGGATTTTGTGTGTTTTGAACAAGAAGTTAATAATTTGTGAGATCATGCTCTTGAAATAAAATGTTGATCTTGCTGTTTTACATTGCAGTGCTGTATGCTGTTTTGATGGTTTTTAATGCTCAATATCCACCTCTGTTCCTGTAAGTATTTTCTGTTCTATTATTAAGTTTACATTACCTGAGGGATAATACACTCCAAACTACAAAAGCAGTACAAGCCAAGGTTCATGTAGTTGGCATAATACATAATTATAATGATCAACACAGAGTAATATTAGAGGCCACTATGACTTAATTTCAGTATGTGCCTTCAGTACTTGCCTTTTGGTTGTGCAATCTCGTAGTATATACTTGAATATTTTACTCAGAAAATGAATTCACCGCTGCAGAAGGTAGTACTGTTCCAGTATGTGAATTGTTTATATTAATTAACTTTGACCCTAAAAAGGGTCTACACCTTGTGCAAAAATGAATTGTTTGTTGACACTGGGGGATTATAAACCTTGGTTTACTTTGTCAGCAAAGTTTTTTAAAAGCCAAGTATCTGTTGTTCTTTCTCAAAATTAGTACCATAAAATTTATATTTTTTTGTGTGAAAATACAAATTTTACTGTTTTTATTTGTTAAACAAAATTATTGAAGTTATGGCATGAGTATGGATATCCTATTTTGGCACAAATGAAAAGCAGAAAAAACTGTAGACTGTAAGAATACATTGTCTTTAAAAAGGCAAACACAATGGAGAATTTAAAAAAAATGCAATTGATCTCAAAGGTATATAGTAAAATGTAAAGACAAATAATTCCTTGAGTTCTTTATGCAAGCTCAAATGTGACTTAAAGCACTAAAATTAGACATTTTCAGAAAGCAATGTACTGAAACTCAGAAGTGTCACAAAAAGTTAATAAGAAAAAAAAAATAATAAAAAGCGGCCCATTTTTAAAAAAGATTTAGACCTGTAAAAACCGACTTAAAAGTTTCGATTATTTAATTAAAGCACAAATTGGGTGTTTTAAATTGGACGTAACCGTTGCGACCGTTGGGACTGTTAGACCGGAAGAGAACGAGGCCATGACGTCAGACTCGCCGTTTACGGCGCGTGGGAGAAATGAGCAGAGTGATACCTCTTCACCGTTTCCTCCTCTGCGGTCCAAAAATGGATCTAGCACCTGGTCACACCTGCCAGGTTAGTTCTTACCTCACCAGACGGAAACAACTAAACTAGACATATTTCTACATGAATTCTAAGTTACAGATTATTTCGATGATGTGACTGAAGTTAAAACAGGTAAGTTAACCGTTAACGGCTAGTATTTAACTTTGTTTAAGTAGCTAACTGCTATGTGAAAACTCGGTCGCAAATAACGTTACAGAGTGGCTAAACAAGTTTTACTTAGCACTAGCTTGAAACTACATTCCTTACTAGGCCTAACTAGCTGCCCCTTTGTGTATACAGGATTAAAATAGCTTTGTTAAACTTTTAAAAGAACCTTTCAACGATAATTTAAAGTAAACATAGCTCTTTTTCTTAATTGAAAACCAGTGGACTGAGTTCACAGTCAGGATCATGAAACAGGCTGAGAGTGTTTTCCAATAGCTTGAACAGGTTTTCATCGTTTGTAAATGTAATGTAAAAAAAAGACAACAATATTAT